>WSFP011493563.1:0-14564 GCA_009831015.1 Picea engelmannii | reverse complement strand
ATAACTAGAAACAAGGGCCTTAAGGAACCTAAACCAAAATCCCCCAACACTTGGGGCAGCCAGCATGACCCCAACCATATCCAAGGAACCAACCTAGCACCCAAGCAGGGGAAGAACCAACCTCTCCACACCAATAAACCTTGTGCTTATTGTGGTGTCTACGAACATTACACTCATGATTGTCCTCTTCTCCTCGTCATCTGTCGAGCCTAGGAATCCTCTGAGGTTTCTCAAAAATCCAATTCCCAACCTTCCCCTCCATCCTCGTCACAACGAACTGTGTTGTAGAACTCTTTTCCATCCCAAGGGTTGGTGTCTACTTCTGCTTCCCCTCATTTTGGCCCTGCCCCTATTACCCACCCTTCTAGTAATGGCACCTACTCGATTCTTCTTTCGAATTTAGCAACATCAATCTCACTACTTGATCTTTCCAGTACGATATACCCCCTGTTAGGGTCCTATAATCATAGGTAACTCGATTCTTCGACTGTTGATTTGACGTTTCTCTCATGATGACGAAGTCTGGCTCGGTTGATCCCATTTCTCCCCTCCATTCATTTTGTTTGATCCTCCATCACCCTGCTGCATCCTTCATCCACGCTGCGCTTTCACTCCCTTGTCCTTTTGTCCAGTCGACTACATCCCACTCGCCACCTGTTTGCACCCTATTCGTCACCTTGTGAGTAAATTGAGAGTGCTTACATGCCCTGTTGGGTCTTGCAGAGCATGACAGCTGTGTAGGAAAGAGTTAGAGAAAATAAAACAGAACTATAAACAAGAATTAAATAAAAACAAACTAAAACTATGAGCATATGGGTAAAGAAATAACAAAGACAAAAAGACCAATATCATCAATGTTTTTGGACTGATCGATTGATGAAATCAAAGCACAATGAAGAAAGAGAACTATGGTTCCTCCTTTCTCCAATGGAAGGCTCTTGAGGCCCTCACAAACTTGCTCTCCTTACAATAAGAAAATGAGAATGATGGTGAAAGAACTCCTAGCACATCCACTCAATGGAGAGGTGAATGGCTCTATGAAATGATGCCAATGTGTTATTGTCAAAGAGTGAGTCCTTAACAATCTTAGCAGCATAACAATACATGAAATTCCTTTAGAAAATGATGTTTCTTCATGGCCTTTTATAGCACATCATTGGGTGATTATGTAACTCCTTCAAAGTGTGAAAAGGGGCTCTTTAGGGCTTCATTAGGTCTTTGACCAGCCTACCATGCGGATTCAGCTCAGATTTGGGAGTCAAATCAGGTTTGGAGCTGGTCCATAAGTGGTTGGGAGGCCGACCAATTCAATAAATGTGCCGTTTAGCAGGTGCGCGGGTTTTTGCGCTAACATCCGCGTGTCGTGCGCGCATGGTACGTTCCTGTTCTACGCATGTGCGCGCGCACCAAACTTCTGTAAAGCGCCCTTTAATTTTTGGTTACTTTGTATAGTTTTTAACCCTTTGAAATGTTGTGAAATTAATCTAGTGCCATGAATGACTTCATTCCTGTTTTGACGATGCTGAGTTCTTGTCGCCATGTGCGGACGAAATTTCAGTGATAACAGATGCCCCCTGATGGATGAGGTTAGGAGCATACGTATAGCCGAAATCCATCAATGTTTCTTTGACTGAGAATGTTGTGGTAAGAGAGAGCAAGAGTGGGACCGTGTAGAGCAATCCTTTGGAGAAAAAAGGAACTGGTAGAACCCGACCTTCCAGAAGGTGCGTAAAAATATACAACTGTGTACAAACGAGGCAGGCATGCCCCATGCTTGTTTGATGTAACTCTGACAAAAGATGACTGAAGTGTTGGTGTAGACAACTGCAACACCCTCGGGGGCGGTAATGATAAAGGCAGAAGACAATTCTGCAAAGGAACATACTCTGAACAACAAGCAATGATCGCGGTGATAAGCAGCGACGATGATGTGGGCATTGATGGCCCGACCAAGTTCAGAGGTCTTCGGCAAATGATAAGAATAACTGCAATAGTCGCAAAGTAAGACCCACCGTAACATGAGAAAGTGTTGGCGTCGAATGTTATGGGGGCCAACGACAGCAGGGAGTAATGGTGTTTCACCCTGTGCCATCCTAGATCTCTCATTGAATGGAAAATGAGAATCAAGATATTGTCGCCCTTCTGGAAAATTGTGCTGATGTCGACAAAAGGGGGACGCGACTCCCAGAAGCAAAGGGCTTCGTGAAATCTACTGAGGTAAGGAAGTGGCAGAGGTACATGGACGAAGTCAAGGAGTGGGAAGACTCAAGACTGCCCTTGGTTGGAGGGTGTATGATATAATGAGTGGCCGCAACCGTGTGACAAGGTCAAGTGTCAGGGGGATGCCAAGACCAAGGATAAGTTGTGCCAGAGGCGGGACAAGGTGAACAAATTCAGAGGGTAGAGGCAAGTGACCTGTGAAGTACTCTGAAGATATGGACTATGTCGGCAAGGGGAAAATGAGAAGCAATGCTCCAACCAAGGGCGACATGGGTTGCGTGTGGCCAAAAAGGAAGCAAGTCGCCAACGGTGACGACGAAAAAGGAAATGACTGAAAATAAAGGTGTTTGTACAATAAATAATGAATAATTTGGGAAAAATGTACAAATACAGAAACGAGTGCCCCAGTGTGAAATGAGTGCCCCAGGGAGGGCAAAAATTTCTTGGAAAACAGATGAAGGGTGGGGGCCCCATTGGTGAGTTTCTGTATGAGGTAGGTGAAATGAAGATAGGTTCGCAGATGGGCAAACTAATGGTGGATGAAATGGGGGGTTCATGATCCTGCGGAGGTGCAGGTAAAAAATAGAACCATAAAGAGATAAGCTGGGAGTCCATGTGGGAAAGCTAGCAAAATGAAGAGAACGAGTATGTGGTTGATTCACGACATGATGAAAGACTATCGGGACTCCCATCCCTAAAGGGTAATGAAGAATAGTATGAGTGTCATAAGTGAAAAAAGGTGCTATGAATGGGACAACTCATGTGGGTGAGAATGCTACGGGGTTGCAGTACCGAGAATGCAAATGGAGGCGTGGGTACTGCAGAGACGGGACTGAGGATCCTAAAGGCCAATATCAGAGGGTGTGACTAGAAATGTAAATGCAATCCGGTGGGAGAGACTACATGCCAGTGCTGAGTATATACCCGAAGGGGTGATGCTGCTGGGTGATGATCAAGTACCTGCACACATAACAACCAAATACCCAAAGTAAACAATATCTGAAGAGAATCGAAGATATGAGCATGTATTTGATAAATGTGACTATGTGTGTGCGTACCTGGCCATGAAATGAAAAAAGGCACCCCGGGGGCTCATGGTAAAAAGCGACCCAGGGACTGCTGAAATGTAGGTGACGGGACGCTGATCCTGTGGCTGAAGACGGTTTGAAAAGTGGACACCTTGGGCTCCCGGAATGGTGAGTGGAAGTTTGGTAAAAGGCCTATATATAGCTGTAGGGCCCACATTGCCACCTCATTTGTACCTACTGCAGCAGTGACTGGACGAGCAGATTCAGAGGAGATTTGGTGATTCAGGGAGCACGAGGTATCCAATCAACGGTGTGCGAGTATCAGGTTAGTGGTCTGATCATCCTGCATAGAAATAGGTTTGCAATTTTTGGGTAGGGTAGGTACGGGGGGGTCGTACAGGGGTAATTAGGGGATTTTTGATAGGATGTGGGCTCGCATGCGCAGGTGATTCAGTGGAAGGCACGCATACGTGCGCGCCTGTCCACAGAATAAACGTGCATAGGTGCGCGTGAGTGGAAATTTAAGGCGCGCCCTAGGGGCGCGCCTGTGAGGTGGACAGGCGCGCACCAATGCACGCCTGTGAGCTGGACAGGCGCGCTTGTGAGCGCGTCTATATAATGGATAGGCACGCTCATGAGCACGCCTGTGCAGTGATCAGGCACGCATTTGTGTGCACCTGTATAGTAAACAAGCGCGCATATGTGTGCGCCTGTATAGCGAACAGGCGCGCATACGTGCGCGCCTGTGGGTAAGAAAACCGCGTCTTTGGGACAAGGTTGGGGGGTGAAAAAATGAGTCTTTTTGATGCATTGGATGGTTGCATAAGATGATATAGGACTCTGTGTTGTGTGCAGGTGGCTAGCAGTGACTATGGATGTTCGGTGGCGTGAACGAGACTGGTCGTAGTTGCGAGATGCTGTGGCCAATGCAGGGCCTGCGGTGCGAGCGGCTTTAGCAACCTGTGGGTTGCTAAAGTTCTTTGAGTGCCTGTTGATACGGGCACATGAGTATTTACTGCAGTTCCTACTCCAGATGTGGAGTCCAAAGTTGCACTGCTTCCTCGTGCGAGGAGAGCAGATCCCCTTGACTGCGGTGGAGGATGTCTATTTTTTGACTGGGCTCCCCTTCCGGGGAACGCCGCTGCTGGCAGAGCCTGTGCTGTCGAGGGACACACACCTGCGGGAGATCGCCGAGCGATATTGCTCAGGCGAGAACTACATGTCTGGGACTATAGTGAGTGTGAGTGGTCTAGATTCCCTGACGCATCGTTGCATAGCGGCGATGATTGTTCACGTGTATGGGTCACTGGTGACCCAACGGATTAGCGGTGGCCAGCTACTGGTGCTAGAGAGGGTGGTGGTGGGCCATGAGCATTTTGCATGGGGGTTGACTCTACATGCGTGGATGATCGCGCAGTTGGATCGATGTCGATCCACAGGTACCGGAGAGTTTGCTTTTGGTTCGATCCTGATAGACTGGTTTTTGGAGAGGGTGCCTATGCTACGCCTGAGGGTGCTACTAGAGGTGCCAGGGGCACGAGAGCCATGCTTGAGGTAGTGGTCATCAGTTTTGGTTCGCCACGGGGGTGGCGAAGGTGGTCATTATTTCACAGTGCAGGCGGCACAGATATGGCGACAGATGCCGCAAGTGATACTTCGGTACCCCTATGCTAGGGTGGACTTCCGGGGGGACCCGGACATGGTACTGCCTCTTGGGGAGGTTTTTGATGAATAAGGTATGTTGATTATTGTGTATGTTGTGAGTTATGTTATTTTTTTTTTGATATACTAGTTCATATGTGATATAGACGCTGATATGATCGTGTGTTTTTTGTTTTGTGCATGTGCAGATTTGGCACCTCGCAGGCGTGAGGTGGAGTTGTAGTGAGCGCCAGTTCAGCGACAGCCAGAGATATTGTTGCATGGAGAGAGGCGTCGGCGGGACGAGGCCGCGGGGCGACCAGCAGAGCTCGAGAGACCGGCGAGGAGGCGTCGATACGATGACCCTGGTGCGGGGCCATCACATGCTCCTCCGGCAGCAGCCGGAGTAGACTTTGATGATATACGCCATCGTCTGAAGATGGTGTTATAGGACGTGCCTGAGGGCATGTGGATCCGTATCCAGGATGAGGGGTTCCTGGAGCAGTGCATAGGGTTACCGCCACCATGGCGGGGTATAGTGCGACGAGCAGTTGTGCTCGCCGCGATGACTAGTGGACGCCTTCCGCCGGGGCAGGAGGGTCCTTCAGGTGTTCCACCACCACCGCATGGGGTAGGTGGGGGTGGGCCACCGCCTCCTCCCGAGGGAGGAGCAGCAGGGGGTGCGATAGAGGCACCCTGATTGATGTATGATGGATGCCTTTTTGTGATATATATAGGCTGGTAAGCCTGTTTTTGTACCGAGGTGCTGCGCTGGCCTACGGATACATGTATTTTTTGTATGTAAACGTTCGGATGGCCTGATGAGCCTTTATATATATATGAGTATACATATTTTGTGATCCTGATGGTGTCTACATGGATGGTTTGTTTGATGTTTATGATGATGTCTATTCTTATCTATATGCTGTGACAGGATGTATGAGATGTTTATGTATGTGTAGCTTGATGTGATATATGCCAATCTAACACCATGTTAGCTATTTCATCTGTTGTTTGATTCAATTGTCTTGGAATATGTGTAAATGTAATGGAATCAAAATGTCGAGATAACAGTCTAACCTGCAGGTATTTGCGAAAGAGGCACGGATCGCGTACACGGTATTCATTGTTGAGCTGGAGAACGACTAGTTGAGAGTCGAGGAAGACGCTAAGGTGACGAATATGATGATGCTGGGCATCGGCCAGGAGGCCAATGACAGTAGTATATTCAGCTTGGTTGTTGGTTGCTGGCCCCAAACATATGCCGTTTGAATGCAGCATTTCATGTGAGGGGGTATAGAGAGCCCAAGCAGCCGAAGCGAGATTTTGTGTCCAACGGCTGGCGCCGTCGGCATAACCAATGTGATGGGCTGGTGGAGGAAGCATTTGTCAATAGCACAAAGGAGAGTTTAGACGCGAGGATAGGAAAAAAAAGATTAAAAACACTAAAGAAGAAAAAGTAACCTAAAGTAGAATGACTACTTCTAATCATAAAATTTATTGAGGTACAACCCATTGACGGGTTCTTTGAGTGAGAGACCTTCGGGGGAGGCCAAGATGTATGCGCCTTTGGTGAGGCAGTGTTGGATGATGTAAGGGCCATGCCAAAGTGATTCAAATTTGTCGTGGCGAAAGGTATCATGAGCGATATCATAGGCCAAGACGAGGTCACCTTCTCGGAATGAACGAAGGTTGACATGGCGATCAAAGGTAGCTTTGGATCATTTTTTAGCTGCCTCGTTGTTCTGTAATGAAGATCGACGATCTTCATCCAGTGACTCTAAGTTCAGCAAGCGCTGCTCCATTGGAGCAGTGTCAGGTAATAGCTCAATTGCGGTGCGTAGGGTGGGAATTTCGCACTCGATGGGAAGAGTTGCCTCGACCCCATGGACTAAATGGAATGGCGTGAAACCCGTAGCGGTCTTTACTGCTATCCGATAAGCCCATAGCGCGAAAAATAACATATGATGCCAATTGGTTTTATGTTTATTAACCATGCACTGTAACATGGTCTTGAGGACTTTGTTTACTGCCTCGACCTGTCCGTTTGACTGAGGGTAATATGGTGAGGCAAACTCATGAGAGAAGCCTAACCAAGATGAGAGTTCGACGAAGATCTCATTCTTGAAGTGTTTTCCATGGTCGGAAACGAGTTGGAGTGGTACTCCAAAACGGGATATGACGTGGTTAAAGAAAAAACGCGCTGCAGTGTTAGCGGTGTTGTTGAAAGTGGGCATAGCTTCGGCCCATTTGGTGAAGTAATCAACGACGACAACAATGTATTTGTGACCATTGCTAGAGGGGGGATTACAAGTCATAAAGTCGATGCCCCATTTACAAAAAGGGCCTGCAGTAATGACAGGGTGAAGAAGAGCGTGGGGAGGTTGGGCTTTGTTGGCATAGAGCTGACATTGCTCACAACGTTTCACGGCGTGAATGCAATCGTGAAACAAGGTAGGCCAAAAGTAACCGGCTCGGATGATCTTCTGAGCCGTGGATATACCCAAAATATGGCCCCCACATGCGCCGCTGTGGCAGTCATTTAAAACTCTGTCGGCCTCGTCAATAGTCAGGCAATGACGAAGAATGGTGTCGACGCCCCGCCGATATAGGATGTCGCCCATGAGGAGATAGCGGGGGGCCTGATGACGAATGTGCCGATGATCATCTCGTGATAGATGTTGACCGAACTTTTGAGTTCGTAGGTAGACGAGAAGGTTGCCATACCAAGGGTCATCGGAAGCGATGTAAAAGAGATGTTTGTCAGGGAAGTCGGTGTTGACGGGGGCACTGGTGGTGTCAGAGGGGAGGGCCGTGACAAGTTCGACGAGAACGAGGGCCTTCTTGCTCTTAGGTGTTGAAAACTCAAGGTTGTACTCCTGAAGAATAACAATCCATCGAGCGAATTTGCCGTTAACTTGGCGACGACTGAGCAAGTATTGCATAGGGTTGGAATCTGCGACGACCTTTGTGGTGCGAAGTAGAATGTAATGGCGCAGTTTCTGGACTGCGAGGACAACTGCTAGAGCAAGTTTCTCTTCGTGTTTGTAATTCAAGGGTGGCCCTGATAGGTTATTACTAACGTAGTAAATGACATGTTCATGATTGTCATCTCCGAGCTGGACGAGGACGCCGGTTACTGATACAGCTGATGCTGATACGTAGAGAATGTAGTCGCGATTGTAGTCAGGTGCACTAATCAAAGGTGCATTTGAAAGTGCTGTTTTGAGATCATCAAACGACTGTTGGGCATAATCTTCCCAATGAAAAGGGATGTCGTGTCGTAGTAAGTGAAGAAAACCATATGCGCGTATGGCATAATCAGGAACAAAGCGCCTGAGGAAGTTAGCTTTTCCCTGTAGACTCTGCAGTTGTCGTAAATTCCGAGGAGGTGGAATTTCGGTGATGGCTTTGACTTTGAGGGGGTCCACGTTAATACCGCTTTGGGAGATGATAAAACTGAGGAGGTGCCCGACGGTGACATAGAACACACACTTGAGGGGGTTCAAGCAGATGTTATACTGGCGACACCGTTGAAAAATGATTCGTAAATCATTAAGATGTTGGGTGCGTTTCTTGGAGCGAGCGGTGAGGTCGTCCATGTAGGCAAGGATGATTTTAGCCAGATTGTGAAATATGTATGTCATCGCCTGCTGGAAGGTTGCGCCGGCGTTTTTTAAGCCGAAGGGCATGACACGATATGAGAAAGTACCCCACAGGGTAATGAATGCGGTTTTATATTGATCCACTAGGTGGATTTGAATTTGGTTATAGCCAGAGAATCCGTCCATGAAGGAGAGAGCCTCGTGGCCGGCGCAGTCGTTGATAATCTGATCGATGAAAGGCGTTGGGAAGTTGTCTTTTGGACATGCGTTATTGAGATCGCGAAAGTCGGTGCAAACACGAATAGTGTCCTGTTTTTTGTCGACGGGTACAGGGTTGGAAACCCATGAGGTGTAAGCGATGGGGTAAATAAATCCGGCCGTACGTAATTTGTCTATTTCGACTTTGATAGCTGCGGCCTTGGATGGGTGTAGCGATCACTGCTTCTGGCGAACGGGTGTGATGTCAGGCCAGGTGTCGATGTGATGCTCGACAATAGATGGGTCGAGGCCAGGCATCTCCGTGTATGACCAGGCGAAGATATCCCTGTATTCCTGGAAGAGGGCTTTATAAGCGGCGATTTCCTGAGGAGTGCAAGCGGCTCCAATGATGATTTCTTCGACGACGCCATTTTTAATGGAAATGTCGATTTTGATGGTGGGGGAAATGTTGGCCATGTTGCCTTCTTCAAAAGCGTCAGGGGCAGGAATGAGATTGTTGAACCAATCGATAGGCCCTGATGGAATAAAATCTTTGGTTTCGACTGCGTAAATGGGGTTTTGGTTAGGAGGCATGAGGGCTTCCTGGGGAAGGAAGAGAGAACGATGATGTAGTGTGTCCCAGGGAGAGTCTGGACGGTGTAGCTCTTCCAGGATTTCCTCGTCGCTTTGGAAACAACGGGAATATAAGGGATCGTGAGGAGTGACTTCAGTGACCGTGCGATTGCCCCCTGATAAAGAAGCAGGGGGGACAATGGTAGGAGAGGGGGAGGGTTCACTTGACATAAACCATATATTGAGGTATTGAGGGGTACCCATGGTGGTTGGATGGAGAGTCTCCGTAGGGGAATGAGCAGGAGAGTTGGGGGGGTTGCGGGGTAAATCCACAGAGACATCATTTAAGAACCATGGAGGCGTTGGGAGTGCCTCGGGCTCTGGAGAAATGACATGAAGATCCTCGAGTGATGAAGTAAGGTCAATTACCACCGCTGCGGGTTGGTGATGCAGGGCCAATTGACGTTGCCTGTATGTGAGGATCATAGGGCACTGGTATGTAAAGTGAGTTAATGAATCGCAGAGAGAGCAAGGGCATCTCATACATTCATTGACTGAAGTGGTGACATAGCGAATGTCAGTGATATTCGAAGAGGACGTAGCAGGGCGTGGATTGTTCTGGAAGTTATGGAGTATAGCCGCTAATGTCTGCCAAAAGCGTGGCAGTGCTGGGCAATGGTGAGTGTAATGGCCATATTCGGAACAGATAGCACACGCGAATTTAGTCCTCAACCCTTTACTACTGGAAGGGTTGGTGGTAGTGGTGGGACTAGCAGTAGCAATGGGTGTTGTGGGAGTTGGATTGGGGGGAATCAAATTCTGTAATTCCGGTAGTGATGGGCAGTTGTTGGTTTGTTGACCCTCTTTCTCACATAGTGCGCAAGGTGGTGGGATGCGCAGAGGAAGTGGAGCTGTGGGCTCCTTCTTCTTTCTCCGGCCCTGTAGCAGGGGGGTTAGGGAGTATGGGGGTAGTGGGGGTGAGGACAAGAATCGTCATGGGAAGGCCTTCCTGTGGGCGAGGGACCATCTTAGGTGGATGTAAATACCACACTGGGATAGCTAACACCATATTAGGTAGTGTGAGCGTTGCGGCTACCTGGAAAGCTTCTATACCGGGTGGAGGGTAGAAGAAGGGAATTTGAGTGAGGGGTCGGGGAACTGTCTCCCAAACGGGATTATGTCCCTGAGTGGATGTGGATTCGTGGACCGTAGGGGTCGATGAGTGCACAGGAGGCTCTTGCGGGGATGGTTCTGCGACTATTGAGACGTCAGGAATGACTGAAGCCTCCTGAGGAGGATGAGCATCCTTCGTGTGAGTTTCTTTAGATGAGACGATGCATACTTGATTATGGGGAAGGAGTGGTGGTGCTCCATGGTACGTCCCTAACAAGGATGGATCTTTAAAAATGCCAGGACCCATCTCAACGAGTGGATATGCGTTTTGGTTGGTATGGATGAGAGGAAGAATGTTATCGAGATTGGCAGATGGGTTTGGCTCATAATGGGAGACTTGGTCGATGGTCACAATCTTTCCATTATGGGGGAACATGATTGTCCGAAAGACGGATGATGCCATTGCCTTCATAGCATACATGTAGCTACATCCAAACAAGATATTGTAATCGAGTTGAGCTTCGATAACTTCAATGTCAATGAGGATAGTCTTGCCTCCGAGTTCCACGGGGACATTTTGGAAGAGCCCTTCAGGAGATGATGGTCATCCATCATAGGCTCATAATGTGATGGCAGAGGGTATGAGTTCTGGGGAACCAAGTTTCTGCCATACTGTTTTGGACATGATGCATGTAGATGCTCCTTCATCGATGATACACCGATGGACGGTGATGTTCCGTATTTTTACTGGTAATTGAATAGCGACCACGACGGGAAGACGAGGTTCGCAACTATCAAGGTCAAAAGTGATGAGTCAAGTATCAGCAGGGTCAACTGCCCCCAAGGCGGAAAGTAAAGATTTTCGTTGTGTAGGGAAAGTCTGGAGGACTTCCAAGACTGACATGGCAGCCAGGGATTGTGCTAAGTCGTGGACCAAGCTATAGTTGTGAGCGGCCCTAGCCTGTGGGTTGTGGACATTCCTACACAAGGGGATGCGAGGGATGCGTAGTGGTGATTCAGTGGAAGGGCGAGGGATTACCAATGGGGGTCCCGTCGGTGTAGGGTTTGTCTCTGGAGAGATAGGAGTAGACTCAACTGGATACTGACGATTCCGTGTTTGCAGAAGGATTTCTTCCTCACTGGTGAGGAGAATTGTCCGTTCTGCAGGATTGTTAGGGTTGTGGTATTGTCCCACTTGAGGTGGGGGACGCTGTGCATCCTGTTGGGTGTTTATCATGCCTTGATGTGGAATAGGATTTTGCAGCATGGCAGGAGGAGGTTGTTGCACATACTGTTGTTGTGCCTGCGGAGGGGTAGGTTGCGCTGGGGGTGGGAGAAGGCTCCCAGAGTCTTTCAACCTTTTGAAATCAGATATCTGGGGGAAATGGTGAGTGTAATGACCGAACATGCCACAAAGAGCACAAGGGTGGATGGTTTTAACATTATTTCGCCCTTTGTGTTTGTTTTTATTGCCCCCTTGGGGGTTTTGGTTCCCTTGGTTCTGGTTGCCCCCAGGTGGTTGGTGCTGTGGGGGTTGATTCCCACCTTGACCAGGATTGTTTTTATTCCTGTTCCGTCCTTTCTTCCTGTTATTGTTCGAAGGGTGAGTTGGGTTGGCTGTGTTCAACTGTTCAAAATTTTGGTATTGTTGAGCAACGGAAGGTTGAACAAAATTTACCCCCGCATGAGGATGTGGGGGAGCCATGGGTTGTGGAGGCCTAGGAAAGGGGAAATATGGATTTTGCGGTGGTACCGATCCATAAGGCGCATAGGAAGGCGTAGTGCTTTCACTAGTTCTATAAGTTGATGTTGAGGGAGTACCACTGCTCGTGGGAATAGGTGGATGTATGGGTGGTGCCGGTGGTGGTCCACTAATGGGTGGAGGTATAGCAACAGGATATGGCTGTTGATAAGGGGGTGGGGGAAAATAAGGAGTGCCCCCATATACCGGCGGGTATTGAGGTGTTCCATACATCGGTGGTGGTTGGGGTTGTGGACCATGGTGTGTGGTGGCACCTATTAGTCCGTCTGCTGAGTGAGACATCCCATGTTTGTCCTGGCTAAATGGCACAGGTTTTGGAAGATCAGGAAGTACTATGTATAAGTATCCTGACTATGCATAAATGAGGTCATATTGTTGAGCCTTGCTGATGGCTTCCTCTTCAGATTGAGGGAAGGTGGAAGCGACATCATTTCCAAGGAGAGTGACAAGTGATCTAAGAAACCAGTCAAGGCACTGTTGCTTGGTGGTTTCTACTTTACACAAACTACGTCGCCTACGCCACTCATGAATGTGGTAAGCGGTGTGGGTGGCTGAGGTCTGTTTGAAGTTAGACAGTAGTTCTAGACCATTGTCATGGCGGATTGGTAATTGGAAAAATGTCAAGAAGGCTTTGGCTAATGACTCAAAGGTCGTATGGGACCCAGATTTTTCTTCGACATACCATTTGGCTGATGGGCCAGTAAGTGTGCGTTGAAATAATCGCAGTCTGACAGAATCATCCATGATGCTATTGGAAGAACACCATAGATGAAAGGTCATGACATGGTTGGCGGGGTCATCCCCTGCCTTTCCTTCAAACTTTGGAATGTCTGAAGGAAGTTTGGTTGGAATTGCAGGCCATGTGGCGTCATGCAATATAAGATCATTTGTGAGCTTGGTGAGATCAGGTATGTTGAGAGAGGCCAAGTATGGAATATCTAGTGTGGTGGTAGGATTAGTTCCAGCCATAGTGTGTTGTGAACCTAACCCTTGATGGGGACTAGGTGGGTTGGTGCTCCCTCCTTGAGAGGAAGTGGGTCCTCCGCTCCTGTGTAAAGGAGAGCGAGTGAATGGATGACCTTGGGAAGTAGACCCAAGTAATGTAGAACCAAGCAAAGATGATCCTAAGATAGTGGCACTCATAGGAGTGTGTGAAGGAGGTACCGATGAGCGGGTACGACCAGATACTCCCCCTAAGATAGGAGGGAGGTTGAGCAAGCGTCGTGAACGACGGGGGTTCTATGGTTCCCCAATGATGTCAGACTAGTTGTGTGAATGTGTGCAACAAATGGTGAGAGAAATATAGAAACAAGAGTCTTTGCTATGAATGTGTACTCAATATATATATCCAAATCAAACTGTAATCAGATGTGCATCATACATAAAATGAGAAAGAAGCATATATGTGGGTAAGAGGGTTTTGTTCGCGTGGGGGAAACAAAAGAAAGCAAATGCTCGTGTCCTAGAAGACATAACGTCCTTCCTCTCAAATAGCACTGGACCTTCCAATAGTACTCAACAGTGGGGTCTGAAGTCACTGGAAGAGACACTAGTGAAGGATAAAATAACTCGTTATAATGAGGGGTAGAGGGGGCAATATCCCGAAAGAGCTGGCGATACTTCCCAATAGCCACACAAAATCCAGTCAAGGTGCAATTGCAGCCCACAATTGCCACCTGGGTAGATGTCCTAAAGTTGGTCACTAGGTACCTTGGTCCAAGTGCGGCATTTAGATTTTCGACCTAAGAAATGGGTCACGGGCTGGATCCCGTCCAAGAGGTGGGTGCCTCAAGGGGGGACGCACAGAACAGCCGGACCTCGGCCTTCGACCCTTCACGGGTATCTCCCTGCCTTATGGTGATTGGAACACTGGACTTGGAGGATTTGAAGTTCCCTATTTGTCAACTTCTATGTTTGAAAATGTGAGAACCAGATAACGGGGAGTTATTTGGATGCCTATCCCCGAAATCCTACCTAGACTAAAAACTTCTTTTGGCACCTCCTGTGGAGGAAAACTTAGTGAGCTTTTAGAAAGTTTTTAGATGAAGTTGTTTTGTGAGGCTGGGGGTGAAAACCAACCTCGTTTGATTAACAGTGGGAGTGGATAGTCCTATCAAGAAAAGATGGGGTATTTTCAGAATCCCTTTGGAGGAAACCTACTTAGACCTCCACTTTTCGAGAAGAGGCTATGTGAGTGAAGAAGTGACTTTTGTGTGTGAGTGAAAGTGTACCAAGTTTTAGTTATTTAGATGTCACCTTGCTGCATGTGGACTTCGCTTGTTCCTTACAAGAGTGTGATTACCTATTTAGCTAGATGTCATTGGTACAACCTTGCGGAATTTTAAAAGCCCTAGGAAACTAGCATGTGGACATGTGGTCCCTTACTATCCTTTAACTCCCTATGTGTGAGTTAATCTAGAAAAA
>WSFP011493562.1:0-14564 GCA_009831015.1 Picea engelmannii | reverse complement strand
AGAGCCTCAACCTCCACTGGATTTGTTGCATAAGGAGGAGGAAATGTTGCTCTCTGGGTCACCTGTCTTTACATATGTGTCTCTCCTAACATCCAAGGCTGAAGAGATAAAACTCATGATAAAAGACTGTCCAAAAGAGTTGGAAGAGAATCTACTAAAAAACTTGAGCCCTACAACCTCTACTTAACAACCTAACCACTTCACTAGATACAATTTTCAATTGATGGCTATTTCACTTCCCTAGAGAGTATTTGGCAACATTTGATTGGTGTCTCGTACTAGAACAAAACACTTATTGATCAAACTATGACAAATTTCACTATTAAGACAAATTAATGTGTATGGTCGTAGGTTAATGTTGGAGTTGTTGTCTATGTTGGTATTGCTTTTTGTTATTATTTCTAGACCGTCTTTGCTCCTTGTTGAGATCCTAGTTCTCTCAAAGATTGAATACACTTTGCAGTTGTTCAAGTCTTTACATCTTTCAATAGTACAAGCTCCATCTAGATTATCCTTGTTAATGTTTGAAGACATTCCCCTGAGATCTCCAGGGTCTCCTCTACACCTTTTAGGTATTTTTATACCTCATGGCTTCGAATTGTGTATTCTAGTAAAATAGAGATTTCATCGTCCTTGTAGTCACCTCTTGAAAATCGAGCACTTTTTTGTATATTGAGACCCTCAAACCATTAGAGCATGTTGCACTTATCTACTCACTTGGGTTATTAAGATTTAAATAGTCTTCATTGTTGTGTTGTTCTTAGATTGTCTATCCTCTAGTTGAACTCTTCATTCATGGGCATTCATCCTTTTGTCCCCATGTTTTGGCTTTCAATGCCAATTCTTCTCCATTCTAGGTATTGTTGAGATTTGGGGGGAGCAGGTAATGAAATTCCCCTTACTTTTCCAAAAAGTTCATGGTGGGGAAGTTGCATCTCCATTTCACAAGCTTGGCCCACTCTTCCCTTCTTCCCACCCCTTTATCTCCTTTGTGTATCGTACACGTGCATTCTCCACCCAAAACCTTTGTTTGTCCTCCAAGAGTCTACTCTCATTTGTAAGAAGCATGTTCAACTACCCTTGTCAACATGGACTTTAGGAATGGGTGGTCTAAGATTTTGATTTCCTTTATCAACAAATGCTTGATTCTACTTTTTCTTTCCTTTTCTTCTCCTTTATTGACAAATGCTCGATTCTACTTTTTCTTTCCTTTTCTTCTACATGAAACATGAATTAAGAGGATTCTCGAACCATTCTCTGCCTTAATTGCATGGAACAACCTTGAGCTATAATGATCATGTGTTGATGGGTTTTGTGGTCTAGATACTTGCTGTAATCAAAGTCTGATGGTGTTTCAAGTTTGCATTCCACCTCCCATTATTATGGGAAGAGTTCCATATTCTTTAAGTATGGGGATTAATAAATACGTCCTTTGCAATTAATTCCCTCATTATACATCTTGATTTATCATTGTTATCATTATTAATACTAATTAAAAATTACCTCTTTTTATTTTCTTGGATATTGATTCTCTTTGAGATATCTACACTTTGGTTCTTGAATATCCATTGTTACAATGGCTAGAATGTTGTCATATTGGCTTCTCGTTTCATGTGTTGGATTTTTGTTTCTCTGAAATAATTGGTTAGATTCTCAACTTCTATTAGTTTGTGGAGGCTGTCGTCGAATGCATTGGATTTTCTTTTATCTTCATGGCCTTCACTATTATTCTTGGATACTCCTCAATAATCTAATGTCATAAGTTATAACGCTCTCTTAATTACTTTTATTAAAACCTTAGACAAACACTATCTACCTGTGTCAAATTATTTGTTAAGGCCCTAATCTTCATTCATTATTAGTATATTAGTTATGATTAGGTTGGCTTAGTGGTAGGTTACATCATGCTCACTTTATCCCCTATTTATAATAAAGGAGATTCATTTGTATAGGCATCTTGTCTTGGGCATTGGATATATTGTAAAAGGATTTAGTGGGACCCCTGTCTATCTTATGTAAAATCATTAATATAATCCCAAAGTAACTTTATTAATTTAAGTTTCATTGATCCTATTTTCTCCTCCATTTCTCGTAAATATTTATTAAATATAAACAAAGGTTGAAACTAAATAACTATTGGAAAAGAGTACAAAAGGAGAAGAGAGATCAATGAAGTGGAAGAAAAATTCAGAGAAAGGTATGCTAAAGCTTTGAGAGTTTTTTTGCAATTGATTATCTTTTCATTCATACTTAGTTTTCTGAGGGATAAATAACTTTGTTGACAACAAGGATTTCTTTAATAGTGACAAAGAAAGGCAACGTGAGATTGATTTTGATCTTCTTCCTGAAGGTTGTTTATTTTTTGCATGGTTTGCTCTCTTTAGAAGTTATGATTCTCTTCAGTACTAATCGGTGCTATCTTATGCAGATTTTAATTGTGGTTATCCCACTACTTGAGGTGGTCCAAGTTAGATTATAGAATCTCTTTTCTTTCTCATGCTCTTAGTTGCTTTTGTATGATTCTGTTTACATCTAAAGCTTCCAAAGAATTCTTTGGTCCAAGTTCTCGCAGGAAGTTGAAGAAGCTATTTTGTCATTAATTGATGTATGGTTAATCAATAAAGGATCATTGCATTTCTTTCATTGCGGAAGTTTCTTTTTATTGCTAAATGAAATATTTATGCTTATAATTCATTTATTTCTATTTGATTACTTTAATTTTGTAAAGTATTTTTCTGTAATTAATTTTTCATTCTGTACTTATGCTTTATCGAATTTTTATTTGAAGAAAACTAAAAATTGTAAAACATAAAAACATTTTCTAAATAAAGGTTTAAACGTTGGGACTACGTGAATGTGTAGTTTGCATCATTTCTCAAGGTTTTAATTTTAGGGTACTATTCCGTTTTGCCTTTCTCAGTCTTATGAAGTTTGAGATGTTTTGAACAAAACATTACAGGTTCGCTCTTAACACAACTCTTATACCTATTTGGGGGTACAATTCATAGGACCTCGTTTTAGTTTGCGGCATGCACTTCTGCCCTGAGTTAGCAAGGGCTATGGATCCTTTGCCCTTCTTGAGAGTTAGTGTTTTTGGAGACATTTGCAGGACATATCATCCAAGATGTCTCTCATGGACACCCTTATTTGGCCCATAGTTTTATATGGTTCTGAGGTTTGGGGGTCTAGTTTATTAGTGTTTGGTTAGTCCTCAATAGAGAGAGTACATATAATCCTCCTGTTAGAAAAGTAGGTGTGCTCGTTTCATGATAGACAATATAACAATATTATCACCCAACCATAGGCCGAAGCCACTCCCGAGCACCTTAACCTTGATAGAGAATAATTCTGGAAGCAAACCTTAGGCCTAATAGCCAATCAAGGTAGCATATCACTCTCCAGAGCTAGCGTACCAAGCAGAAAGTCCAAACCATAACCAAGAGAGAGTCCAAGCCTAAAACCGAAAATACAAGTTGTAGTAGCTGCAGCTACAACTACTCTCCAGACTTGCGCATAACTAAATTTCTGCAGTTGCGAGTGAGTGTGTGCTAAATGAGCTCTAGTGCTCTGTATTTATACTATTCCTTCTTAGCTGTCTGGGCCGATTTCTCTTCCTGGGGGCTAAAACTCAATATTAAATTAATATCTTTAGCCAACTTGTCTTCTAGGCTTATTGTTCAAAGATTTAGGGTTTCTCTTGCTTCCTGGAATATTCTAGTCTTGTCAAGGTTACACATGGAGGTTAATACCTCCCGCAACTACCATAATATCAACACTCTGTCCTAGTTAGGGAGGTATTGAAGGCAATGGTCTTGAGCACAAACATACCATTTGATCACTAGCATCATCATAGCCACACATGCTATCTCATGATTAAATCACGAGCACCATCATCACTATCAGTATCATCTGATAGCATCAACTGCATCATCTCTCGAAGCCATACTCCATCTGAGTAATCAAGCATGATGCTGAATAAGTCACTCAGTCCACAGAGTGCTACAAGAACCATTCTTCTAATCCGGACATATGTCCTAGAAGAATAACTGTTCCAACAGATGCTGGAAGCCACGCCATGGGCTACAAGGACTATGCTTCTAATCCGGACATACGTCCTAGAAGAATAACTGTCCTGAACCATTTTCCGCCTGGAGAATGTCTGTCCACCATCACACTAACTATCCATCTAGCTGGTAATCATTTCCAACACTAATGATAGTCTTCATGGCAATTAGGACAATGTCATTCAATAGAACATAATTGTGTCTATCCATAGTAGTACACAACTACTATCCAATGGTACACAACCACACCAAGTAGCACATGACTACTTAACCAGTGACACATAGTCACAACCAGTGGAACACATCCACCACAGTGGCATACAACTACTCTCCAGAGACATACAGTCTTCACAGTAATCATATCATCTGATATCAACCTGTATAAAAATATCATGATACAAATTGAGTCATCTGGGCCATTCTTCCACTCACATCTGTGAGATCTAGAAGGGCATCTGCCCTCAATGAAACATCAGCCATGGGTTATCTGGACTATTCTTCTCAAGCATAAAAGAACAACTATCCCTGATTTTTGAGCCTGGACCATTCACCTAATTGGGCCATTCCTCCGACACTAATCATAGTGCAGCTTGGAGAGAATGAGTCTGCCCTAGGGAATGCTTGTCCCTGATTGCTGAACCTGGACCATTCCTCCAGCACTAATCATAGTGCAACCTGGAGAGAATAAGTCTGCCCTAGGGAATGACTGTCCGGACCATTTCCTATGGAAATGACTGTCTTGCATCAACCTCCAAAACAAACCATTCTTTGAGCCTGGACCATTCACCTAATTGGGCCATTCCTCCGACACTAATCATAGTGCAGCTTGGAGAGAATAAGTCTGCCCTAGGGAATGACTGTCCGGACCATTTCCTATGGAAATGTCTGTCTTGCATCAACCTCCAAAACAAACCATTCTTTGAAACTGCTCACAACTGTGAACTTCGAAAGAATGACTGCCCAACGAGGCAGACCATTCTACTTGGCCATTACTCAGAGTGACTGCCAAGAAGATTGATTGTCCTAGACCATTCCCCCACACTGGTCACAAGGGGAATCACTGTCTATGGTACATCATCAATCTATCAGACCATTTTCTGAACTGGAAAATGCATGTCCGTCATAAATTTCAAACCACTTTCCGAATTGGAAAGGAACTGCTCAACCTGGACCATTTTTTGAACTGAAAAATGACTGTCCATAAATCAATAACATATCAGTGCGCCCTCCCAACCTGGGAGTAATCTCTTCCTTTCTCAACAAGGAGGTTGTCTCCACGAGCCCCAACTTGTTTCTTAAGTATGCAAACTTTTCATCTTGGACAGAGGCTTTATCAAAATATCTACTATTTTCTCATCGGTGGAGATATAATGGAGAACCACTTCTCTCTTTTGGACTTTATCACGGAGAATATAATGCTTGATCTCAATG
Source organism: Picea engelmannii (assembly GCA_009831015.1). NCBI lineage: Eukaryota > Viridiplantae > Streptophyta > Pinopsida > Pinales > Pinaceae > Picea > Picea engelmannii. The sequence goes on along the minus strand of WSFP011493562.1, from coordinate 9,069 downwards.
TACTTCAGTCTGTCATGGAGCACAGGTTTTCTCTGAAGGCTTCACATAGCTCTGATCATTACAATATATTATGGTTGAATTCAATACTTCTATTTCCTGCTAGCTCATGACATCGTGGCAAAGCTCAAACTAAAACATATCCAAGTAGCACTTCTTTTGTCATCATGAGCGATTGTCATGGATTAGCAATCCATCATCCCAGACTTCTGAGTAACCATTCTGATACACTATTTCTGTCATAGAAGGTTTTCACCACGCTTCTGCTGTATATATAAGATACTCTCCATACAAGTTCTTATATCTGCATATATGGGTCTCTTTTTGGTATAAGCTTCTTTCTTTTATTTGGGAAGAACACTCTTTTACATGTAAATTCCAATCCAAGGATACTGCAGGAGGTATATCTGGTTTACTGAGACGAGGTGTTGTCATAGTCTTCTCCCTCTTTCTGGAAGAACCTCTGAATCTTGCAATGCTTTCATTCATAAGCATTTTTCACATTTTCTTACATACACTGTTCTTTATCATAACGTCCCTTTCTTCTACTTGATTGCTCCAAGTTGGTAGTCTTGTGATTCTCGATATAATAACTAGTTGTTTTGGCTTTTTTTTCTTTCTTGGAATCTTCATGTTCTTTCTCATGTTTCTCTTTAGCTCTTGGGTCCATGGAGTCTTCTATAGATTCCATGCCCTGAAGATTTCAACTTCTTCCTTTCATCATAGGATCATGGATGTAGATGGACAACCAAGGATACTTTAAGGCTTCTTTTCGAAGAAGACTTCTTCTGAACGCGTACTGCTTATCATGGCTGCTACTTTCAATGGGAACATGGACAGATACTTCATATTCCTCAATGGATCATATCATTTAGGATTAGCTCCCTCCTAATCCTTGCTTCATACATGAATGCATGCTCTTCTTTTGGAATTCTGTAATCAACTCCCTTCGTCTAAGAGAGTCCACGCTTCTGTCTGCATCCTTATTGCCTTTTGCAAAGTGTCACAAGTCTTTTTCTAATTTCCTCTTGATTGTTGACTTTTTTCTGTTTTGATTTCTTCTCGGTCTCTTCAGGTTTGACTCTAAGTTCGACTTATCTGGTAGTTGTTACTTGTATAAGAGCTTCCACAGGAGTTGTTACCAAAGATTGTTAACGTACTTCATCTTTTAATGTGTATTGCTTGACTTGTAGTCATTGTGATAGCAATCCTTATCTTTTTATTCTTCCATAGATATTGTTTCCCTTGAACATCTTATCTTCTAAGAAATAGATATACATGATATGTACAGGAACTATGTAAACATGGTATGTACACGAACTTTGCAGAATATTGTTACCTTGACTTAGAAGAAATCTGCTTCATCCTGCTTAGCTTTCTTTGAGGGTTCCTTTTCTTCGACAACTGTTGCTTCGTGTGTTTCCTTCCTTTTCTTTAACTCAGGAGAATGGTTCTTGTAGTGACCATATCTTCGACAGTTGAAGCATTGTATTTTTGACATATCCTTTTCTTGATTTTGTTTCTTCCTTAAGCCAAACTTCCTCTTATTCTTGGAATTCTTGAATTTTGTTGTGAAGGCTTGATCATCATATTTCTTTTGGGATTTCTCTTTTGCGTTAATCCTCGATTCTTCTTGTGCACATCAAGTCCAAAGCTCTTCAGATGTGGGATACTCCTTTCTTGTGTTCATGCTTTCGACAAATGCATCCCATGTCTTGGGAAGGCCATTGAGTACTATATTTACTAGTTCCTTCTCTGAAATGATTTCTTCAATAGCTTGTAGTTGATCTCTTAACTGAGAGATTCTCACAAGGTATGATGTTATGCTGTCATCATCATTCATTTTCATGTCACGGAGCTCATTGTTCAGACTCATTACTTATCCAATGTTTCTGACTGAGAAAAGGTTAGTTAGGGCATCGTACATCTTCTTAGATGAGTGAAGATGAGAGATGCAGGGTATCAAGTGGTCTTTTATAGAGTCCACTATGATACTCATAGCGTTGATGTCATTGTCCTTGAACTTTTCCATAACTGCAACGTTCTGAGGTTCCTTCTCCTTTCCTGCTTCAACTTGTGGTTCCATGGTCTTGCCTTTCATGATATCCAATACTTTATTCTTGGAAAGGATGAGGTCAACCCTTGTCCTCCATGCTCTGAAGTTAGAAGCCCCTTCTAACTTGTTTTCTGATTTCATAGAATAAGTGACGACTGTTTTGACTTGGTCAACCTTTGACTTTGACCAAAAACTCAAACTTTACGTCTTAGCTTGCTGAGAGTACCGGGAGGTGTGCTATACTAGGGCATACTAGGCTATCCAGAAATTAGGTCAATCTCTTCACTTAAGGTGCCTTAACAAGAGGGTTAGGGTTTTGTTGCTGCAACAAAACTTTGACTGCAACTGCAACTGTAACTGAGCAAATCCTCCTAATCTATCTTCCAGCAGTTAGACTGTCCAAAGATAGTGTGGGCCCATAACCTGTTAGAAAAGTAGGTGTGCTTAATTCACCATAGACAATATAACAATATTGTCACCGAACCATACACCGAAGCCACCCACGAGCACCTTAACCTTGACAGAGAATAATTCCGGATGCAAACCTTAGGTCTAATAGCCAATCAAGGTAGCATGTCACTCTCCAGAGCTAGCGTACCAAGCAGAAAGTCCAAACCATAACTAAGAGAGAGTCCAAGCCTAAAATCGAAAATACAAGTTGCAGTAGCTGCAACTACTCTCCAGAATTGCGCACAACTAAATTTCTGCAGTTGCGAGTGAGTGTGTGCTAAATGAGCTCGAGCGCTCTGTATTTATACTTCCTTCTTAGCTCTCTGGGCCGACCTCTCTTCCTGGGGGCTAAAACTCAATATTAAATTAATATCTTTAGCCGACTTGTCTTCTAGGATTATTGTTCAAAGCTTTAAGGTTTCTCTTGCTTCCCGAAATATTCTAGTCTTGTCAAGGTTACACGTGGAGGTTAATACCTCCCGCAACTACCATCGTCCTTGCAGAGTTTAGTGCTCAACCCTTTTGGCTTGAGATGGTGTTTGGTCTTACCTCACTCTTGCACCACATTCGAAATTTCATTGACTCAGCAGAGGGTAGAGACTGATATCCATACTTGGCCTACTGTTTATCAGAGTCCATTGTATCAGTTAGCCCTTTGGGTCACTCTCATTTCTAGTAAATGGGGTTCTTGGATCTCATGGTGTTTGTTGGTATTACGATGGACTGACTTCCTTTGTTTGGATACTCTGTTCTTGCGCCTGACCACCTCTTACTTACTAGTCAGGAGACAAATAAGATCACCAGAGATGATATCTATAGGCAGTTTGTGTAGGTCACTTAGATAAACCCTCATGGTGAGTTACGTCTAAGGATATCCTTCTATGCTGAGGACTTCATGGATTTGAGGGATGGCCTCATTATTCGACCCCATTACACACTTCGCCATTGGATGCACGCTCTTTGCATCCCCCTGGTCCAGTTCAGAGTGGATTGTCATAGATTGCAGATCGAGACGAACCACTAGATTGATCGATCAAATAGGATTTGGCAGCCGTGGCATCTTCGAGAGGTTGAGTTTGAGGAGCACGTCATCTTTCGTTGCCTAGTTTACTATGAGATCCAAGGATGGTTCCATTGTCTTTTCAAAGAGCTCCAAACACTTGGCAGTTTCTTCAAGTACCTTGACCAAAGATGCACGGTCTTATACATGCAGGAGGCCCTTCGTCTCCGCTCTCTCATCCTCCGACCACACCCAAATCCTGGACCAACTCCCACCCAACGAATCACTTCCTTTTTTATGGTTCTCCCATCTACTAGGGGCACCAAGTGACAAATGGATAACAATCGTGTCCTTGACCCTAGATCAATGCAAACTTGGAGCACTATTTCTACTTTTGTGAGACCCCAATGACATTGTCAGTCCAGACCTTGTATTAACAGTCAGAGCAGTAGCTAGAAGGTATCTTCAAAACCATATCGATAAGCTCTCCCTTCCAAGCAGTAGCACAACACTTAGTCCAACTCCTCTTCTAGTTCTTCTTTCAGATAGACATCTATTTTGAGCTTTCTCCATTTGGCCTCAGATGTTAGGAGAGATGGTTCCAATGGACCAGGATAGGCTTGTACCGTTGGTATCATAAATTCTAGATCCACTCACTTGTCCATCCTTCTCCTGGTTCGTCTCTCCATGTTTGGAGTTGTCTTTGCAAGATCTTGATTAAACTCTTATTTTACTTTCTACGTCTTTCTTTTATATATGAACCGATTTAGTGCTCCTGTTTTATATGAACATTAATATACGCAATGGTCCCATTGACCTACTTTAGTGGTCATTTGTAGGACATTAATGCAATTATCTTATTTTTAACTTATCTTATCTAGCTTCTATCTTTTTTTAGGCAAAAAAAGTACTATAGATTTCTATTTAGAAAATACATAAAATTATGGTCTGAGTTTTGAGGAGTCTGCCAAAATATGGAAACCAGACCTCTCCCCCATATTCAGAGTTTGACTATGAATGTTCATGTTGTGAGTAAATCAAAAGTTTAATCTTCCCTGTACAATCTATCCTGAGTAAATATCGACTTACACATAGAGCCAAACTTCTTAGCATTAATTTATCGGAGGAGTTTGGGAAAGCCCAAAACGCCAGAAAACATTTCTACCGGGATTGACTCAGTCTCTAACCCAGGGAGAAAAAACTACCTAGGGTCGTCATAACTCCCTGAAGGGTTTGAGTGCCACGTTCGTTTGCCAGTTGACGATGTGCATTTTTGTTGGATTCCGGCCGTTCCTCCTCCTCGTCCACCTAGATTGAGTTTGCTTGGGTGCCTATGAGATCCTTGCTTTCCTTTGCCCGGTCCTTTTGTGTGTCCTTGGGAATCGTTGCCCTTTCGTGGAAGCAGATGCTATACTGCTTCTTGCAGAATAGTTCAAATTTTGCTTCTAAAACCCATATTGCTTGGCGGGTGGCCCGAATATCAGATTGTTGCTGTGCTATGGCCTGCGCCATGGTTTCCTTCGTCATCCAGTATAATTCTGCAAGGCGAAAGAACTTAGTGTCCCTTGTTCAGGATTGCCCAGGGTCGGGGACCCATTCCTTAGCGGACCTCAGAATTTCTTCATCAACCGTGCTCTTCCTTTTTCGTAAAACTACCTCTTAGACTCTTCCCATTATCTCTTTTTCTTTGGCTGAGCACAAGTTTTGGTACCTCTTCTTGGCCCCTCTGGTGGCCCTGGCCACACGACTATTGATTAGAGCTGGGTCTCCCGAGGGTTGTTTCCCTCCCCCTCTCCTCGGTCGAGTTTTATTATTCCTCGGGGGAGTGACCTTATCCCCTTCCATAGTTTTGCGACAACCTCTTTCCATCTCTCTAAACCTGGAGCTTGAGACTCTTCTCACTATCTTACTAAAAGTTCCAGGGAGGGGGGCAAGGATGATCTCCACCTTAAAGGGAAGGTTTTTTTGTACCCTACTCTCAGTATCAGGGAAAAAGCTCTACCCGCTCTCTCTCTTCCTATCAGAGTGCCCCTTCTGCCAAAACCAGCGAAGCCAACTCCACGAAACAAAAAATCTCAGAGAAGCAATCACGACGACCTGGAGAAGGGTGATCTTCATCCTCATATAGACGAGGTTGTTGTCCCGCTGATAACTGATCCTGTACTTTTCCACTTTAGCCCATTATTTCATAAGCTAATCCAGCTCCTTCGGGGTTTGGGCTGATTCGACCTGCTCATTATAATTCCTGGTGTGGTTGAGTATGACGACCTTGTCCTTTCCTTGTTAATTTGAAACTCAATCTTCTTTGGCTTGCGTTGCCACTTCTTCATTAAATCCTCCTCCCTTTTCCAATAGTAACTAACGGCTGACCAGACAACTCCACCTATCGCTGAAATGACATGCGTCCGACCTTCGTGGCAAACCTTTAGAATCGTGGGAACACTTGGGCTTCAAACAATCCCACTTACGGGACTTGCAGGTCTCCACCTGTCCTGTCATGCAATTGGTTGTCATGTTGGTTAAGACGTGTAAGGCTATCGTGGAGATCTCCCACACCCACGTCTTGCCATTGCCATTGAGACACACTTTGGTCCTGGACCACCGCCACATTGGAGAGATAGTCAACTGTAGCGTTGGCTTGTCTCCTGATGTGGCTTGGGGAGATCGCTAACGTGTCGCGGATGGCCCGCGCTACCTCCACAAGCCCAGTTGACAATTGCCAGTTTTAAGAGACTTTGTCCAGTGAGGCTCCATTGATGATCTTGCCTAAGGTCGAGACCAAAATTTTGGAGTCTCCCTCTGCTACGATCGCTGGATACCCCCTCTGTTTTGCCATTTGTAGATCCGTCAGTAAATCGACTAATTCCGCTCCATTGTTGGTGGTATATCCTAATCTGATAGTGTACAGGTTGACAATCTCTCCCTGGGCGTCCTTGAAAATCCCACCAGCGCCCCCAGGTCCTGGGTTGCCCCTGGAAGCCCCATCAAAAATCATTTTCAGGAAACCCTGGGGGGGTTCCCATGTCTCTTTGCTAGTCTGTCGCGGTCAGTAGTTGCTTGTTTGGGGGAGAAAATAATTCCTGTTGCCGAGATTCCACATGGCTAACAGAGCTTTCTCGCTTCCCGCTGCTGTCAGGTCCTCTGTCTGCCATGGTACCTGAGCAATGGTTTTTCTTATGTTGTTTAGGACTCCTTGCAGAGAAGATTCAAAGATGGAGGCCGGTTTCGAACGATCCTTTTGTTTCTGGTTTTCCAAATATTCCAAAGGAGAAGGCTTGGGAAGAGGGTCCATGCTCGATTTAGAATTGCATTTTGGAAAGAATTAGTTTTCCAGTCTTCTATTGTCTTTATGATGTCTTGTCTGTTCTAGTCTGAAATTCTGAAGATTGAGGCTCCTCTGTCTCATAATTCCGAGGCCAAAAGGCATGAGTTGAGGAGATGGTTGAGGTTTTCTTCCGGTTGATTGCACATTATGCTGATTGAAGAGCCTTCAAACCCTCTTTTTATGATTCGGTCCCAAGTAAGAGCTTTTTTGTTGACCACCAACCATAGAAAGGTGGTTACTTTGGGCCACAGTTGGGAATTCCAGACTTTGGTCTAGACTAGCCTTTTCGGCTCATTTCCAAGTCCTAGAGCTTCTTGGTATGCTTCCTTGATGTGGAAGTTCCCGTCCCCCTTTTTCCCCCTTCCAAGCATGTCCTGGCCCTGCTTGAGGGGAGGGGGTAGTCTTTGAGGATCTCCTCCATGACTTGACTAGGTGGCTCATTCCATTCGATAGGCCAGTGGACCGACTGGATCCAGGATCTTGTTCGACCTATGATAGGATGCTGGTTGTTCTCCTAGTATTGAACAACCTTCGTCCTATCGCAATCATCTTGTCTTTGACTGACTATAATCGTTCTACTGAGCTTAGAGCTGGATGTTGCTCCCACGCGTCGTCCCAAAAAAGGGTCGACTGGCCATCGTGCAGCTCCCAAGAACTCTGATTTTTCACCAACGCCCGGTTTTTCCAAGCGTAGTTCCAATTTTCCTTCCTGACCTGTCTCCCTCCAATTTGATCCAATCTTGAGGGTGGATGTCTCTGGCATATTTCCCCTGCCAAATCTTGGCCCAAAGCGCTTCTAGGCTTTTAATCCATCACTAGTAGATTTTTGTTGCCAGGGCCTGGCCCAACCTTTGGGGGTCTTTTAGTCCTAAGCCTCCCCTGGATTTTGGTTCACACAGTTTTTCCTAGGCTATTAAGGCCCATTTTTTTCCCCTTTTCGTTCCTTCCCATAGGAAATTTCTCTGGATTGATAGGATTTTCTGATAGATGTGCGCGGGCGTTGCCAAAATTGAGAACAAATAAACCAACATAACCATTAGAACCAATTTGATTAGCAAAATTATTCCTGACAGAGAGAGGAATCTATGAGTCCAACTATTAAGCCTATTTTCCAATTTAGACAACATCGGATTTCTTGGAGCTTTGTCAAGAAGGGGGTCCCTTAGGTAACGCGAGGGCAGAGAGGATCGTTGGAAGCCCAAAATTTTGGTTATTCTTTGTTGGATAATGTTCGGGGTATTAAAGAAGAAGATAATGGATTTGTCTATGTTGAGCTGCATGCTTGAGGTAGAAAGGAAAACGTCCAGAGTTTTCTTGATGGCTCTGGCTTCCTGCACTGTGGGCTTCCCTAGGAGAAGGGTGTCGTTGACAAACTGGAGATAAGACAAGGGGTCTGTTTGAGGGGATATTACTAGCCCTTTTAGGTGCCCTTCCCTCATGTTTTGCTTCATAAATCGCCCTGAGCCTTCAGCGAGAATAATGAAGAGGTAGGGGGATAGGGGATCTCCCCGCCTTAATCCCCGGGACGCTTTGAAGGTAGGAGAGGGGGAGCCATTTACCAAGATAGAGAAGAAAGCCGAGGAAGTTAGGTTCAGGATCCAATGAATCTAGGAAGGATCAAAACCAAAGGACCCCAAAATGAATCTGAGGAAGTCCCAAATTATTCTGTCATAAGCATACATATCAATCTTTATGAGCATCTCATGTGTTTTCTCAGATTGCAAAGAGTTTATGGTTTTGGCAATAACAATACTGTCCAGAATTTGCCTACCTTCTACAAAACCCCCTTGTTTAGGGGAGATGATTTCCTGTAGGATAGGATTCAATCTATTAGCAATGATTTTAGAAATAATTTTTTATACATTGCATAAACATATGTGTTTATACTTATCTGTAGTATTTGCTCCCTTTTCCTTTGGGATAAAAGCCAAGAATGTTGCATTGAAGGCTTTCAAGACTGTTTGAGAGTTCCTAGATTCTTCCACCGCTTCCTAGAGATCTTTGCCAATAATACTCCAGCAGGCTTGGAAGAAATCAGATGTGAAGCCATCCGGCCCAACAACCTTTCCCTGCGGCATTTCTTTCACCGTCTCTACCACCTCCGCCAGAGTCACCTCTCTCTGAAGGCTTCTCTTGTGATCTTTCGAGACCAACTTTGGAATAGCTTTTTTGATTAGGTTAGTGGTTGCCCTTCTGTCTTGAGGGGGCTTGGAGAGCAGGTCACTGAAGTAATTTTTAGAC
>ML884312.1:3280-14564 GCA_009831015.1 Picea engelmannii | reverse complement strand
TTAAAATCTTCACCTATGCCTGCACACATCATCAAACTCATCCAACCTTGATATATAATGAAAATATGTTATTTTTCTAATATTTAATCACAAATTCACTTATAATACTAAAATGAATACAATGGAAAATAATAAGGAGAAACGGAAGTATCATTCTGGAAATGGTATGATGGAAGGTTAATGAGAAGATGAAATGTAAGGAATAGTGAAGGAAAAAGAGGATATAAATGTGACATTTTTTAGGCCCAACATGCCCCTTAACTCAACTTGTTGCATGTCCTCATGCAATGATGCATGGATCTTCTTAAGAACTTTTGGCATTTAAACTATGGATTTGATTGATGATGTCCTTTTAACAATGAATATTTCCAGGATTTGAAATACAAGAGTAGAAACATGTAAAATACATGTGTAACAACATGTAATATGTGTAACAACATGTGAAATTTTCTTATGGTTGGTTCTTGTGTGACAACCATGAATAAAAAAGATGTTGGTTCTTGTGTTACCAACATTCATTTCACTTATTTTATTTCTTGCTGCAATAATTTAGCCATATACTCACTGGAAATAATAAGCTATCAATGTGCATAAGAAAGCATAATTGTGTATAAGAAATCCTTTTCTTCATCTTTATGAATCATGTCAATATGTGTATCAATCGAAATGCAACAAAGTTTTCGTTGGAAAAGAAATGTTAGTGAATCATAAATTGATGCAGGAGCATCTCCCACATCAAGCGAGTCAGCGTGGAAGACGATGCACAGCTGGAAAGTGCCAGCCCAATTTTTTTTGAAATTCCCTTGGATTGATGCGCCATCTTAAATGAAGTCATTTAATAAGAGACACACTTGTGTAATGAAATCGGACCTTGAGAAGCTCGCTCTCGTCCTTAGTAGGTAGAAGGAATTTATAGTAATTAATGCAAGTAGATAGAATATAATTCTAGATTAGACAGTCTTAGAGCGCAAGGGGGAAACGAGATATAGACACCCTCATTGTGGATTGCAACATTATTGAAGAATGAATAGAGAAGAGAGCATAGGGAGAGAAGCAGCGAGCTGTGTAGCAGACTCCATGTATAGAAGTTCTGAATTTATATAAAGAAAGTTGTGATTCAGACTCATGGTGTTCACATATTCTCTGTGTATGCATCTTTGAATGTTATGTTCATGAATGGTTTCTTTGTTATATCATGCAGTTTCTTTTATGCTATGTATGAATGTTTTCTTGTTGAATGTTTGAAATCTGAGAGAGGAAGAGTAAGGAGAATGAGTTTCAATTGTTTCTCTATCTGAGCAAGATTCCTGCAAGGAGTGCAGTGGAAGTGTCCGCAAGGAGTGCATTGACAAGAATTCGGGGTTGCCTCTCTGAAGCTCAGAAAGTTTTACTTTTGTTCTCATTCCCCAGAAGTGCAGTGGGTCACAGGAGCCGTGCAAGGAGTGCACAGGCCAAGTGAAGCTCAGGGTTGTGAACCCGAGTAAGACGTCGAGGGACTGCAGCTGTAGGGGTGTGCAGGGTCGAAAGGATTCAACCCTTGGAGGTGGTTGAATGTCTGCCACAAGGAGCGCGTGGAAGAATCCTCTTTGAGGCTCGAAGTTGTGAGAAGCTCAGGAGGGGTAAGGCTTTTGAAAACATTGAGGAGCATCAGAAGTTTGTAGCACAAGTGGATAAGTCCAGGGAAGATTCCTTGGTTTCCTTCATAGAAATCATCAAAGAGAAGGAACCAACGGTTAGAAATCTGTGGGAGGATTAGCGAAATCCCACTAGCCGTCAGATTTACTAGCGGAGCGAGGATGATACAGTAGCATGCAGAGTTCACCACAGGATAACGTGAGCCATTGGATCCTCACCCAGTCACCCAACAACCATTTGATTAGCTGAGAGGTGCACAAGGGTTAGGTCCGTGAATGGGAGGAGGAGAGTTTCGATGAGAGGCGCGGCCATCAAAATTTCGGCATTCGTGAAATCGAGAATCACGAGGACGAGTGATCAGGAATTTTCAGAGTGAGAATCCCAGAATCAATCTGAGCCATCCATATTGAGAAGACAGGTGGAAATCATCGAGAGCGCGTCGGCATTTCGGGGACCGGGGTTTTAAGTTGACAAAGAACTTGTGTCATCAGGGCATCGAAAGTCTCGAAATCCAGAGGTTGAATCAGGACCTCCCACCTTGAGGGGACATGTGGCGAAGATATAATATCTCAGGAAAAGTCTCAAAGGGGAAGACTCCATCAGAGTTTCAGTATTTGACAAATTAGAGGTTTTGTGAGTAAGAGATCAGGAAAATCCCTGTTGGAAACCCGAGGGTCAATCTGAACCATCCATCCACTTGGGAAGCGTGTCAGAAATACAAAGAAAGTTGGGGATCGACATTTCGTGAGTCTTGGGGACAAGGGGGAATTGCATTTAGAAATTGTGAATTCCGATTCTCCGAAAGGAGGAGAGCTCTATCTGGGACCCTACTGACATCATCTCAGCATAACGAGGCATCGGGGATTTACACAGTGAAAACCCTGAAGCGGCAAGGACCATCCATCCTAGAGGACGCATTGCGACAATCGCAATCATCGGGAAATTTCTCCAAAGGAAAGGTTATCAATCGGGAAGTAGAGAATCATAAAATCAGGGATTCCATGGTTAAGGGGTTTAGTGCATTTCGACATTCGAAACCCCGAACCCCGATAGAAGGTATGACTGTGGTCATATAAAGGTAGGTCACATGACTAGGGGCATAGTCAAGAGGGGCTAAATCAAAAAGGGAGCATATCGAGAAAGCGGAGATTGGGAAACTGGGAACCAAAGGGTGGTGACATCGAGATTTTGAAAACCCCAAAACTTGATAGTGAATTTCTGTTGTGAACGGAGAAGACACCAGGCCTAAAGACTGTAAGGTGTCGAAAAAGACCTGTGGGTCAGATTTAAACAAAGATTCCAAGGGAGAATCAAAGCATCCACTCTGACTCGAGGGTGAACTTTGAATGATCCTTAAAGACCTGGAGGTCAGCGCAGAGGACTTTTGCCGAGGCAAGGGGTGAGGGCTACGTCAGTTTGGTATCAGAGCTTAGAAAAGATTCTTTTCTTTCTGTAGTAGGGAGAAGGAATATTCACCATGCCACTGATAAGAAGAGATATATAATCACCCAATCTAGAGGAGGAAAGGGAGACATCCAGAGGAAGGGGTAGACAGGTGCAGAATCTAGAAGTAGAAAGAGATCTGCATAACATACGCGCTAGACTTGTGGACATGGAGATAAGAAAAAAACGCACAGCTGATGTAGGGGATATCAGCGAGTCCAAAAATGAAGATGATGTTGGACATGGAGAAGAGGAAGTCACAAAAGAAGATGAAACAAATGAGCGCTTGCTTAAAAATGTTGCAAGAATGGGTGCAAAGGCGAAAATGGACATTCCAGTTTATGAGGGAAATCTATATGTAGAAGAGATTCTAGACTAGATTAGAGCTCTGGACACCTACTTTGACTATGAAGATGTCGAAGGGGACAATAAGGTCAAACATGTTGTCACGAGATTAAAAGGACATGCAGCATTGTGGTGGGATGAACTACAAGCGGATAGGCGCTGCCAAGGCAAGCAAAAAATTAAGAGCTGGGACAGGATGATTGCAAAGATGAAAGAAAAATTCATCCCCAGGGATTACCAGATTACTCTATTTAGGAGAATGCAAAACCTGAGACAGAAGTTGATGTCAGTAAAGGAATATACTAAGGAATTTTACAGGTTGAATATTAGGGCAGGTCATCATGAAAGAAATGATGAAAAAATAGCCAGGTATATGAATGGTCTGAGATATGAGATTCAAGATGAGATGAGCATCGTAACCATATAGATGGTGGAAGATGCTTATCAGATGGCTCTGAAAGCAGAAGAGAAGCTGAGCCAAAAGCAGAGTCAGAGGGGCTGAGGCAGGAGTCATCCCAAGGGAAAATCAGTTGCCCAGGATATATATCAGAAGCCCAAGGAGGACTAGAAGAAACCTCAGACTCGGACAGAGAGAGGTGGAACCTCAAAGCGAGGGTAACAATATGATGAACAACGAAGGCAACATACTGAGTAGAGAGAATATTATGGTGACAGTAATACTTTTCCTCATACTAGAGGTAGAGGAAGAGGAAGAGGTGGAGTAATCACATGCTTCACATGTGGAAAGAATGGGCACAAGTCTTACGAGTGTCTAGATAAAAAGAAGGAAGGAGGAGAAAATCACATCACCGAGGCACAGAGGCGAGATGTGGAGGCAAAAGATGCCGAAGGCGGAAGATTGATGATGATGCGAAAAGTCCTTTTGACACCTGAGAAGGAGGTGGAGAGTTCAGTCCAAAGGAATAGACTTTTTCGGACTGCTTGCAAAACCAAGGACAGGGAATGCAAGGCCATTGTGGACAGTGGTAGCATGGATAATCTCGTTTCTACGAAGATGGTATAAAAGTTGGAGCTGGAGATGATTGAACATCTGATTCCATATAAAGTTTCATGGATACAAAAGGGACATCAGGTAAATGTCACTAAACAGTGTTTAGTTGAGTTTAAGATAGGAGGATATAATGATAAGATTTTATGTGATGTTATTCCTATGGATGTTTGTCATCTATTGTTGGGTAGACCATGGCAATATGATAGGAATGTGATTCACAATGGGAAGATGAACACATACACCCTAGAAAAGAATGGGAGAACTCATATGTTGCTTCCAATCAATGATAAGGAACTGAAACCGAAAGTAAGCAACACTGTACTTCTCATGAGTGGAAAGGAACTTCTTACAGAGGTTAAGAAGAAGGAAGATCCATAGTTCTTTGTGGTTAGAAAGCCTAGAATTGTTTTGACCAACACAAGAGTGGATGATTTACCAGAAGAAATTCAGGAACTGCTGGGAGAGTTCACTGACATAGTAGTGGATGAATTACCTCGTTCATTGCCACTGATCAGAAGTGTGAGTCACCATATTTATCTCATACCAGGAGCTAGTTTTCCAAATAAAGCTGCGTACAGATTGATACTACAAGAGAATGAAGAGGTTAAGAGGCAAGTCCAGGATTTTTTGGACAAAGGTTTGGTCAGGGAAAGCTTGAGTCCATGTGTTTTTCCAACAGTTATCAGTCCAAAGAAATATGGAGGTTGGAGAATGTGTACTGATTCAAGAGAAATTAATAAGATAACCATCAGGTATAGATTTCCATTGCCGAGGATGGATGATATGATGGATTGTTTAAGTGGAGCCAATTTTTTTTCGAAGATTGACCTAAAAAGTGGATATCACCAGATTCGTATGAGGGAAGGTGATGAATGGAAAAAAACCTTCAAAACCAACGAAGTGTTGTATGAATGGATTGTTATGTCGTTTGGCTTAACAAATGCGCCAAGTAGCTTTATGAGATGATGAACAAAGTTCTGAGGGAGTTCATCAAGAAATTTGTCATTGTGTATCTAGATGACATACTGATTTTCAGTAAAACAAAGACAGAGCATCTGAAACACTTGGCTATTTTGATGAAGAGATTACAACAGGATAAGCTGTTGATAAACATGAAGAAATCCTTGTTCATGAAAATAGAGCTCAATTACTTGGGATTTGTTATTTCTGCAGACAGATTAAGGATGGATCCGGATAAGGTCGAAGTGATCAATAATTGGCCATCACCGAAGAACATATTTGAGGTGAGAAGTTTTCACGGGTTAGCTAGTTTCTACTATAAGTTCATTAGGAATTTCAGTGGAATTAGTGCAGAAATGATGGATACAGTGAAGAAAAGACATAAATATTTTCACTAGACAGAAGAGGCTGAGAAAAGTTTTAATCTATTGAAGAGGAAGATCACAAAACAACCAATTCTGGTGTTGCCAAATTTCCAGAAGACATTCCAAGTGAAATGCGATGCAAGTGGATTTGCAATAGGGGCAGTCTTGAGTCAAGAAGACAGGACAATATCATACTTCAGTGAGAAGATGAATGAAGCGAAAGTGAGATACTCCACTTATGATAAGGAGTTTTATGCTATTGTACAGGCTTTAAAGAACTGGAGGCATTACTTAATTCCTAAAGAGTTTGTCTTATACAGTGACAATCATGCACTACAGTTTGTGACTCAACAGGAAAAGTTGAATCAAAGACATGTCAAATGGGTTCAATATATGAAAAATTTCACTTTTGTGATTAAACATATTTCTGGAACTGCTAACAAAGTTGTTGATGCTTTGAGCAGGAAGTGTTTGTTGTTGCAGGAGTTCAGAGTCAAAACATTGGGTTTTGATGATCTCAGGAACATGTATGCAAATGATCAGGATTTTAAAGAGATGTATGAAGCAACTGAGAATCCAATTATCAGGGACCGAAGCCAGTGGATAGACTATATGATCCAGGAAGGATTATTGTTCAGAGGTAATCAACTGTGCATTTCGAAATGCTCCATGAGGGAGAATTTGCTGAAGGAAAAACATAGTGGAGGATTGGTTGGGCATTTCAATCACGAAAAAACATTCGCGAAGCTGAATGAGTCATATTTTTTGTCGGGAATGCGAGTAGATGTCAAGAGATTCATGGACAGATGCAAAATTTTCCAGCATTCTAAGGGAAGGAAACAAAATGCAGGATTTTATCAACCATTGCACATACCTAAGAGGCCATGGGATGCGATTAGCATGGATTTTGTATTGGGGTTGCCAAGAACACAAAGAGGTGTTGATTCAATATTTGTGTTGGTGGATAGATTTTCTAAATTGGCACACTTCATCCCATGTCAGAAAACCAATGATGCAACTCATATTGCGAGCCTGTTTTTCAAAGAGGTCATTCGACTTCACGAGTTGCCGAGGATTATAGTTTCAGATCGAGACACCAAATTCATAGGGAATTTTTGGAGGACCTTATGGAATAAGCTGGGAACTAACTTGGCATTTAGTTCCTCTTATCATCCTCAGATGGATGGACAGACAAAAGTGGTCAATAGAAGTCTGGGAGACTTGCTGAGAAGCTTGGTGACAGAACACCACAACCAGTGGGATAACATATTACCACATGAAAAATTTTCTTATAATGATTCAGTTAATAGAAGCATAGGGAAAAGTCCATTTCAGGTTGTTTATGGCATGAAGCCGAGAGGAATTTATAAGTTGATAAATTCAGAACAGGCTGTGACTAGGAGCGCTAGTGAAAAAGAATTCGTAGAGGCAATGAAAGAACTTCACAGCCAGGTGAAGCAACGATTGCTAGAATCAAGCCAGTAGTATAAACGCAGAGCGGATCAACATAAGAGATAACTTCAGTTCGAGGTTGGTGATCTGGTTTTGGCACATTTGAGGAAGGAAAGGTTCCCGAGAGGAACATATAACAAACTGAAGATGAAAAAAATTAGACCATGTAGGATCTTGAAGAAAATTGGGGCAAATGCTTATGAGATTGAATTACCCGATGGGATCGGAATTTCTCTGATATTCAATGTCTCATATTTGTACCCATAAAAAGCTGAGGAAGTAGGAACAAGTGATGAAAAATTAGAGGTTCAGTGGCAAAAGAAGATGCCAGTTGCAGAGAAGCCACATATGGAACGCATACTGGATAAAAAAATTGGCAAGAAGACCAGAAGAAAACAATACTTTGAATACTTAGTCAAGTGGAAGGGACATCCAATTGAAGATGCCAGCTGGGAGACCGAAGCAGAGATACAGAAGCATGGAAAGACCGTGTAGGAGCTCATGGACAGGAGCCCATGAAATTTTTCAAGCGAGGGAGTATGATGCAGGAGCATCTCCCACATCAAGCGAGCCAGAGTGGAAGACGATGGACAGCTGGAAAGCGCCAGCCCAAAATTTTTTGAAATTCCCTTGGAATGATGTGCCATATTAAATGAAGTCATTTAAGAAGAGATGCACTTGTGTAATGAAATCTAACTTTGAGCAGTTCGGTCTCGTCCTTAGTAGGTAGAAGGCATTTATAGTAGTTAATGCAGGTAGATAGAATTTAATTCTAGATTAGACAGCTTTAGAGCGCAAGGGGGAAACGAGATATAGACACCCTCATTATGGATTGTAACATTATTGAAGCATGAATAGAGAAGAGAGCATAGGGAGAGAAGAAAAGAGATGTGTAGTAGACTCCATGTACAAAAGTTCTGAATTTATATAAAGAAAGTTGTGATTCAGACTCATGGTGTTCACATATTCTCTGTGTATGCATCTTTGAATGTTATGTTCATGAATGGTTTCTTCGTTCTATCATGCAATTGCTTTTATGCTATGTATGAATGTTTTCTTGTTGAATGTTTGAAATCTGAGAGAGGAAGAGTAAGGAGAATGAGTTTCAATTGTTTCTCTATCTGAGCAAGATTCCTGCAAGGAGGGCAGTGGAAGTGTCTGCAAGGAGTGCGTCGACAAGAATTCAGGGTTGCGTCTCTAAAGCTCATATAGTTTTACTTTTGTTCTCATTTCCCCATAAGTGCAGTGGGGCATAGGAGCCGTGCAAGGAGTGCGCAGGCCAAGTGAAGATCATGGTTGTGAACCTGAGTAAGACGTTGAGGGACTACTGCTGCAGGGGTGCACAAGGTCGAAAGGATTCAACCCTTGGAGGTGGTTGAATGTCTGCCGCAAGGAGTGCATGCAAGAATCCTCTTTGAGGCTCGAAGTTGTGAGAAGCTCATGAGGGGTAAGGATTTTGAAAACATTGAGGAGCATCAGAAGTTTGTAGCACAAGAAGATAAGTCCAGGGAAGAGTCCTTGGTTTCCTTCATAGAAATCATCAAAGGGAAGGAACCGACGGTCAAAAATATACGAGAGGATTAGAAAAATATTGCCAGCCGTCAAATCTACTAGAGGAGTGAGGAGGATATGGTAGCGTGTGGAGTTCACCACAGGATAACGTGAGCCATTGGATCTTTGCCCAGTCACCCGTCGGCCATTGGATTAGCCGAGAGTTGCACAAGGGTTAATTCTATGAACGGGAGGAGGAGAGTTATGACGAGAGGCATGGCCATTAGAATTTTGGCATTCATGAAATCGGGAATCACGAGGATGAGTGATCAGGAATTTTTAGAGTGAGAATCTCGGAATCAATCTGAGCCATCCATCTTGAGGAAACAAGTGGCAATCATCGAGAGCCCATCGACATTTCGACGACCGGGGTTTTAAGTTGACAAAGAACTTGTGTCATCAGGGCATCGAAAGTCTCTAAATCCCTAGGTTGAATCAATACTGCCCACCTTGAGGGGACACGTGGCGAAGATCTAAGATCTCGAGAAAAGTCTCGAAGGGGAAGACTCCATCGGAGTTTTAGGATTCGACAAATTGGAGGTTCTGTGAGCAAGAGATTGGGAAAATCCGTGTTGGAAACCCGAGGGTCAATCTAAACCATCCATCCACTTGGGACGTGTGTCATAAATCTGAAGAAAGTCAGGGATTGGCATTTTGTGAGTCTTGGGGACAAGGGGGACTTGCATTTTGAAATTGCGAATTCTGATTCTCCGAAAGGAGGAGAGCTCCGTGTGGGACCCTGCTGATGTCATCTCAGCATAACGAGGCATAGAGGATTTACATAGTGAAAACCCCAAAGTAGCGAGGACAATCCATCCTATAGGACACGTGGTGACAATTGCGATCATCGAGAAATTTCTTGAAAGGAAAGGTTATCAATTAGGAAGTCGAGAATCGAGAAATCGAGGATTTCGTGGACAAGGGGTTTAGTGCATTTTGACATTTGAAACCCCGAACCCTGATAGAAGGTATGACTGCGGTCATATAAATGTAGGTCACATGAATAGGCGCATAGGCAGGAGGGTCTAAAGCACAAAGGGATCATATCGGGAAAGCGGAGATCGGGAAACCGGGAACCAAAGGGTCGTGACATCGGGATTTTGGAAACCCTGAAACTCGATAGTGACTTTTTGTTGTGAACAAAGAAGGGACTAGGCCTAAATACTGTAAGGTGCCAAAAAAGACCCGTGGGTTAGATTTAAACAAATATTCCAGGGGAGAGTAGAAGGAGCCACTCTGGCTCGAGGGTGAACTTTGAACGATCCTTAAAGACCAGGAGGTCAACGCAGAGGTCTTTTGCCGAGAAAAGGGGTGAGGGTTGCATCATAAATGGAATGATGAGATGGTAAAATGGAATAGTGGTAATGAATATGAGGTGAAAGAGCTCCCCCCACCCAACTGAATTGATTGCATGCCCTCATGCAACTTAGTATAGGTCATGGAAGGGAAGAGATCATGGCGAGGAAATTTTCCAAAATATTCAAGTTGACATATAATGAATTTTGTGATTAAAGCTTAGAAAAGAACATACCTCCACTTACCCAAAAAGTAGATGTAGTTGTTGCAGTTGCTGGATCAGGAAAATGTGACTAGTGCTGTAGCTGCAATTGCTTAGCAAAGAATATCAGGAAGGTGTCACTGCTGCAAGATCAGGAAAATGGAACTGCTAATGTTGTTGTTGTTGTAATTGGATCATGGTAAAGGAAGGAATTTGAACTTTTACTACTGAATCATGAGAGATTTGGAAGGCAGAGAATATGGAACTCTCATAGATCTGAAATCAAAATGCTGCAACTGCTGAGGGGATCATGAAAAAGTGTATAGTCTTCATTTGCTACAAAATTGATGGTACAATTCTCATCATGTGAATGAATGTGTTGATGTCGAGCATGAAGAAAAATCATTGGATTACCGATCATTGATGAATGCCATTAACCAATGCGAGACAAGCTCACCAGTGATGTCAATGAGTGTCAAGGTACCCGAGTACATCTTGCGAAGTGAAAATAGATGGGTTGATGTCGAGCCACTTGCAAGATCTAACGATCAAGGGACATTGATTTATTCCCATTATTGCTAGCGAGAGAACTTGCCATTAAGGCATGCAAGCCTCTAGGTACTCAAAATGAACTCTAGTCTATATCCCAGATAATGTGTTGAGGTCGATGGGGAAAGACTATTGAAAGGTGGGCCTTAAGGAATCTCACATTAGTTAATGTGAGTTTATAAAAATATTGGTAGGACTATAGATGTAAAGATCTCAGTAGCAACAAAGTTTATGGCAAGGAAATGTAATCATGGAAAGGAGTTTGTTTTATTTAGAAAGAAAAAATTGAAAGGAAAAAGAAGGCAAAAAGATAAAGGAATGTATGCAACTAAAAAAAATAGGCATGTGTGAAGTCATGAAAGTTAAGGTAATGGAATATGGCTTCAACACCACAATGACTAATCAACTTTGAAGGAGAAATGGAATAGTGTCACAGCATGAAATTTGGAAAAATGCGAAAATAATAGTGTATCA
>WSFP011493557.1:0-14565 GCA_009831015.1 Picea engelmannii | reverse complement strand
CATTGTCCCCTACCCTCTTTGGCTTATATATTGACAAACTTGAAGAGTGGTTAAAATCACAGGAGGGTGATGGTGCTCTTTTGGGTGATTTTGTGATAAGGCTTCTTTTGTATGCAGATGATCTTATTTTGGTTGATAAATCCTCTCTTCGATTGCAATAAGACTTAATATCTCTTGAGCGCTTTTGTAGTATAGTGGGAATGCAAGTCAATACTAGCAAGATGAAAGTGGTAATTTTTTCTAGAAAAAGAAAACATAAGCAACATAAGTTCTACTTTGAAGGCTACACTCTTGAAGAAGTGACAGATTACAAATACCTCAGAATTGACTTCAACAAAAATATAAGTTGGGAAGGCCGCAGAAAGAAAAGAACTTTGGGAGGTTGGAAAGCGTTCTATGCTTTTCAAAATAGATGTAGAGAAGCAGAGCTATGGGATTGGAAGACTGTGCAAACTCTCTTTGGGCTTTTAGTGATCCTGGTGGTTCTATATGGTTGTGAAGTGTGGGCCGGAAGCACATCTGACTTACAGTGGAAACAAATTGAGAATATTAAAAAATGCTTGATCACAAACAAGTTTAAAATTAAAAGTTCAGTCCCTTATGATATCATGCTAAGTGAAATGGGGGTTGCTCCTATTGAAGCAATTACTATGGTGCGTCTCATAAGATATCTAAAAAAAAATTGAGCAAATGGAAGATAGTTGGTGGCCTAAGGTCGTCTTCAATGACATATTGTGCAAAAGGAAGAAGACGTGGATGAGACAAAATATTAAATGGCTTAGGAAATGGGATATCCACTTGAACAAGTGCCCTATGAAGAGTAAAGAGATAAAGGATTTTGTTTTTGATAGGTTCCACAAGCAAATTTGGGATAAAGGGCTCAGGAGAAAGAAAGAGTACTATATTGAACAATTTAACCCCACATACAATCATCATCAAAAAGCGTACACCGGGGCCAATATATCTTGGAGAGCCAAAATGCTTATTGCCCAATTAAGAACCAATTCCCATCAACTCCGTTGTGAAACTGGGCGCTGGAAAAGACTAAAAGAAGCTTGGGAAGAAAGGGCGTGTGTGTTCTACACCTCCAGAAAAGTGGAAATAGAAAAGAATTTCATTTTAGAGTGTGAAGCCTTTAAAGACACCATGGACAACTATATAAATATGTTGACAACTAGCTCTTGGAATGACTTATTCAACGAGGGGACAATGGAGAAATTAGGGGAGCTCATCATCAAGTTGAACAGGAAAAGGGCTGAATTGTTGAAATCAGTGTGTGAGGCAGTCTGTCCCATAGGCTATTGTTAGCCTCGTGGAAATTAAAATTACTTCTTCTTCTTCTGTCCGGATATCCAAACTTTCAGAAATCTCGGACATCTAAAAATATGGACATTTGGACCTTTGGAAATCCAAACATCTTGCTTTTTCAATAGCTTGCATTTTTCAAAATTTTTGGATTTCGGATTTGTGATATCTAGATACTCATTAACTGCGTCATCCAGAGCATCCATATATCCATATTTTCTACAATCCTGTATGCCAAATGTGGAACCCTATGCTGATTTGGCCCAATCTGAATCCACCACCCGTTCTCCTGTATTGGTGCCCTCACCTATCCATTATTATCTTGCATATCATTTGAACTATCATCATGGGATTTTCACTATCTCTTTCACTCACCCTGGCTAAGCACTGATGTGATTTCACCCATGTCATGTTGTTAGGGTCCTAACCCGCACATAGGTAGATCAATATATTCAGATGTAATAAAGGTCAATATTAATAAGGCCTTTCAATAAAATAGAATAAGGCGGATGTAAGAAGACCTAATAGAAGCTTCCACTTCTAGAAGGATCTTCCTCTAGATGCTTCTCTTGATAGACATATATAGTATAAATAAGGGTCAAGGGTATGAAAACCCTAGCTTGGAGATTATTGTAACAGAGCGCTGCTCGATTGGAGGTTGCCCCCTCGAAGAGGCCTGTGAACATTGCTTTCTGAATCAAAGTGCTATTTCTGTTGTTGTTCTTATATCATTACTGTGTTATTGTGGAGATTATGCTGGATATATTACTGTTATTCTGTCATTTCTAGCATTTTATTTTTGTTCTGCATATTTATTATATTTGGTATCTTGCAAGTGGTATCAGAGCACTTTCCTTGGCAGAAATTGTGGGAATTTTTTTTCTTCAGGGTAGAGACGTATTCCGGCGTCTTTAAACCACATAGATCTGTCGTTACGCACATAAACCCACAGTTGATGGATTCATACACACAGGAAATACAAGTGGTTCTTAAGAGCACATCTGTTGGCCACCCTTGTAACCCCTGTTGGTACCCCTTCGAGTGGTAGTGCATCAGACAACACCTATGTACGGATCGGCCTAGATTTCTTGAAGCCCTCTTTAGATAAACCTATCGACCGCTGGATTGCTATAGTGTCACCAAGAACAACACTCGGGAAGATACTCTCTAGTACCTAGGTAGTCGGGTAGTACGGCTAAGGGTACAGTCTATCCTCCTTAGTTAGTGCCCTGAGCTATTGGGCCGAGTACTACTGTTGGACCCCACACGTATATCAGAGTGCTATAGCATAGGGCAAACCCTTGTCTGTAGAACCCTTGAATACCTAACCCTTGGGGGACAGAAACATAAACAAATTAAAATAGATCAGATCTATTGCCACATAACTGTGTTCGGGTTGCCAAGTAAATACACATCTCTTTCTGGTTAAGAATTTGGATATTTCATCACTGCAGTATTCTTCAGACCGAAGTATAACTCCGCAGGTGTAAAAAAAAAAAAAAAAAGTCTGGAAATTTTTTCACCATTATTTGAGACCTATTCCATTGGATTCATCTCTCCGCCCTTATCACATTCATCCATATCATTTTTTGACAAAATTTTTGACCCTGCCCGCCCCTTTTCAGTTCACCCATCCTCATGGCCCATACCTGTAGCCAAGACCTGGAAGCTCGCTTCAACACCATGCAATATGGTTTCGTAGAAACCCAAAAAGAAGTGAAACAACTCAGTACTGCTGTTACCTCCATCGATTCGTCCATCAATGCTACCATAAATACAACCATGCAGTCCTCAATGGAGGAAGTCAAGCAAGAACTAACCACCTAGCTTGAATCCATCTTTGCATCACTCTGCACCAAACTGAAGATCCCTACAGATGACCATTTCTCTGAAGCACCTCCAAAGCATGAAGGCGAAACTTCCTCCCATTCCCATACCTTTCAGTCCCATCACTTTCAACGTGACATACGCCTTTCGTGGGTGGACGTGACCAAATTTGATGGCTCGGACCCCACTGGTTGGGTAACCCAAATGGAACATTATTTCTCTTTATACGACATTACAGATGACTTGGCCAAAATCCGGTATGGTGTTCTCCATCTAGATCAAGAATGTTGGCAATGGTGGCAGTGGAGAAAAACTTCCCGTCAAGGGTATATTTCTTAGACCCAATTTGTGACTGAGCTTTATGAATGCTTTGACACGGACACCAACCATTTGGGCTATTTGACAAAGTTGAAACAATCCAAAACAGTAGAAGACTTCATTGTTGCTTTTGAGCGCCTAGATTTTCGAACAGAGGGCATGACTGATGCTTTCTTTCGAGAGTGTTTTATAAGTGGCCTCAAGGAGGAGATTTGGGCCCATGTCCTCATGGCTCGACCCTTGACTTGGGTGGAGGCTACTAAAAGAGATAAAGAAGCACAACAGGTTGTATCATCTCAAAACTGAAAACCCTCCTTTATCCCTCACCCTAAACTCGTCACTCCCACTACTCCCTCCGCCCCATTAAAAATCCAAAAATTGACCAGGGCTGAAATGGATAAACGCCAACTCAAAGGCCTTTGTTATAATTGTAACGAAAAATATTTCCCGGGCCACAAGTGTAAGGAACAAAATCTTTTTATGGCCATCTCTGAGGATATTTCAGAAGAGGATGTTGAAACTCTCCTGGTGTCTGAGTCACCTGAAATCACTAACATAACCCCTCCCTCAGACCCTCCTGAAGTAGAACCCGTCATTTCCCTCATTGCTCTCATTGGATTTTCCGTTCCCCAAACCCTCAAGTTAAGAGGTTACATCAAGCATTGGAAGGTCATCATTTAGGTTGATAGTGGAAGCACCCATAATTTTATTCATTGCCGCATTGCCCAAGAAACTCATTGCTACATCCATGCTGTCAATAATTTCCAAATCATGATTGCCAATGGTGGTTCCATGAAATGTGGAGGGCACTGTGAAAATGTGCGTCTCCAAATCGGTGATTACCACCTAAAATCCCATATGTTTGCTATCGACATGGGTGGTTGTGACATTGTGTTGCGTGCAGACTGGCTAAGAAATTTGGGTCCCATTCTCATGGATTTTAAGGCATTAACCATGCAATTCGACTAGGAAGGCCACCAATATAAATTCCAAGGCATCACTGCTGGTTCCCCTGAGGTCATTAGTTCCCATCGCATGGAAAAGCTACTAAAAAACGGTCATTCTGGTGTCATTTCCCAACTCCATGCCATTCAAGCAACAGAGACACCCCCGGTGATGCATGACCTCCAAGCTGTCCTTTCTAAACATCAAATGGTATTTTCCACTCCCCAAGGCCTCCCTCCTTCCCGCGGTGTTCATGATCATTCCATTCCCCTTGTACCCGAAATCCTTCCTCCCAATATACGTCCATACCGCCACCCCTTCTCACAAAAAAATGAAATCGAGAAAATGGTCCAGAAACTCCTTAATGCAGGCGTTATACGCCCTAGTACGAGCCCTTACTCTTCTCCTGTAGTCATGGTTCTGAAGAAAGAAGGTTCTTGGAGAATGTGTCTTGACTTCCTTGCCCTCAACAAACTGACCATTAAAGACAAATTTTCCATTCCAGTCATTGATGACCTCCTGGATGAATTGAGTGGCGCCCAATTCTTTACTAAACTTGATCTTCGCTCGGGCTATCACTAGATACATATGAAAGAGGCAGACATTCCCAATATGGCCTTTCGCACTCATGAGGGCCACTATGAGTTTTTGGTCATGCCCTTTGGCTTGTGTAATGCCCCCTCCACCTTCCAAAGTCTCATGAATCATGTCTTCCGTCCCTTTCTTCATCATTTTGTCTTAGTTTTCTTTGATGATATCCTCATCTATAGCAAAAACTGGACAGACCATCTTACTCATGTGGATCAAGTTCTCCATCTCCTCTCCTAGCATCAACTTTTCCTGAAACAGTCTAAATGTGCTTTTGGTGCCTCAGAAGTAGAATACTTGGGTCATCTGGCTGGCCATCGGTCATCTAGCTGGCAAGGATGGTGTTAGGGTGGATCTGAAAAAGATTGAAGCTATGCAAGATTGGCCGCACCCAAAGACTCTCAAAAGCTTGCGTGGATTTCTGGGCTTAACAAGATATTATCGCAAGTTTGTTAAGAACTACAGAAAGATTGCAACACCTCTCACTACTCTCCTAAAAAAGAACTCTTTCACTTGGACTCCAGCCGTTTCTCAAGCTTTTCAAACCTTGAAGACGACCATGTGCACCACTCCGGTTCTGGCCCTTCCTGATTTCACCAAGACCTTTGTGTTGGAATGTGATGCCTCAGGGAAAGGAATCGGCGCTGTCCTTATGCAAGAGGGCTGACCTTTGGCCTTCACCAGCAAGCAATTGTCTGAAAGGAATCTGGGAAAACCCATTTATGAAAAGGAAATGTTGGCTATTCTGCATGTCGTTGATCTGTGGCGCCCTTATCTCTTGGGGCAACGCTTCCAAATCAAGACCGACCATCAAAGCCTCAAGTAATTACTGGAACAACGCATTTCCTCCCAGGAGCAACAAAAATGGGTGACTAAGCTCTTTGGTTATGATTATGAGATCATTTACAAGAAGGGCAAAGACAATGTAGTGGCAGATGCACTGTCCCGCAAATATGAAGAAGAAGGATCCATTTTTTCTCTTTCCTTCATTGTACCCGATTGCCTCCAAGCTGTGCACCAAGAATGGCTTCAAGATCCCAAAAGTTCGCATTTGATCCAGCAATTGCAGACCAAGGCTCTGGCTCCCCTTGGGTACTCTTGGCTCCAGGATGAGCTTCGATACAAAGGCCATTTGTATTTAAGTAAACAATCAAATATTAAATCCACGGTACTTTCTGAGCTTCATGCTACACCCACAGCGGGGCACTCAAGGTTCACCAAAACATATGACAGAGTCAAATGTTCTTTTTTCTGGGATGGTATGAAACATGACATCCGTAATTTTGTCACTGAATGTGAGGTGTGTCAACGCAACAAGGGAGAAACAGTCAAATCTACGGGCACACTACAACCGCTTCCGATTCCACCGGCTATTTGGAAGGATATCTCTATGGACTTTATTACCGGCTTACCCAAATCAGGGAATAAATCAGTCATAATGGTGGTTGTGGATCGCCTTTCCAAGTATTCTCATTTCTGCGCTCTTCAACACCCATTTACTGTATCCATGGTGGCTCAACTTTTCATGGACCAGGTCTTCAAGCTTCATGGCATGCCACACTCTATTGTTTTTTATCGTGACCCAACTTTCACAAGCAATTTTTGGCAAGAACTGTTTAAGCTCCAGGGCACCCAATTTCATCTCAGCATAGCTTATCATCCCCAGACTGATGGTCAAACGAAAGTTGTCAACAAGTGTTTGGAAACATATCTGAGGTGTTTTGCCTCTGAAAAACAACATCAGTGGGCTCAATGGCTACCCCTAGCTGAATGGTGGTACAACACTTCTTACCATACAACTACTCACATGACT
Source organism: Picea engelmannii (assembly GCA_009831015.1). Taxonomy (NCBI): domain Eukaryota; kingdom Viridiplantae; phylum Streptophyta; class Pinopsida; order Pinales; family Pinaceae; genus Picea; species Picea engelmannii. The sequence goes on along the minus strand of WSFP011493557.1, from coordinate 7,769 downwards.
CCTTTTGAAGCGGTATATGGACAGAAGCCACCTTCAGTTCTCTCATACTTACCGAGTACCTTGAAGGTCTAGGAAGTTGACCAAACACTTACAGTTCGAGAGGATATTCTTTGTACCCTTAAAGAGAACTTGGTCATGGCACAAAATCGCATGAAGCAACAAGTAGATCAAGGTCGCTCTGAACGTCAATTTGGAGAAGGGGATCAGGTGTTTTTGGGACTGCAACCATAAAAACAAACTTCCCTCATGACTGAGCATTGTCAGAAGCTAGCGCCCAAATTTTATGGTCCTTATACAGCTCTCAAGCGTGTGGGACAAGTCGCATATCAGTTAGCTCTGCCCAGTCAGTCGAAGCTACATCCAGTTTTTCATGTTTCATGCTTAAAGAAGGTGATTGGAACTAGGTGCAAAATTCAAACCAACCTTCCCGAGTTAGCTGAAGAAGGATCCATTTGGCTACAACCAGAAGCAGTTTTGGACCAGTGTGATCGTCGCCTGCATCAGAGAATCATCAAGGAAGTGCTAGTCCAATGGAAAGATACGAATCCAGCAGATGCCACTTGGGAATCAGCTACCATTCTGCAGCAGTTTCCTCATCTCAAGCCTTGAGGACAAGGCTATTTTTAAGGGGGCGAACATGTTAGGGTCCTAACCCGCACATAGGTAGATCAATATATTCGAATGTAATAAAGGTCAATATTAATAAGACCTTTCAATAAAATAGAATAAGGCGGATGTAAGAAGACCTAATAGAAGCTTCCGCTTCTAGAAGGATCTTCCTCTAGATTCTTCTCTTGATAGACATATTTAGTATAAATAAAGGTCAAGGGTATGAAAACCCTATCTTGGAGATTATTGTAACAGAGCACTGCTCGATTGGAGGTTGCCCCCTCAAAGAGGCCTGTGAACATTTCTTTCTGAATCAAAGTGTTATTTCTGTTGTTGTTCTTATATCATTACTGTGTTATTGTGGAGATTATGCTGGATATATTACTGTTATTCTGTCATTTCTAGCATTTTATTTCTGTTCTACATATTTATTATATCTGGTATCTTGCACATGTTGACCCACATGGTATCTAGATCCGATATTAAACTAATTTGTAGCTAAACTATTAGGAAAGTTTAAGAATATAGAAGATTAAAATCTCAGTCTCACAGGAACTATTTTGAATATATCAAACCGTTTGAAAATAGGGGATGATAGTACGAGGATTATAAAGAGAGTACATATAAAAAAATTGAAGGTATTTTGGATAAACAAATCTCCAATACTTGTTCATAAATAATGCATGTTGAGCAATGAGAATTCAACAACAACACAAAGCGTATCTGAGCAAAGATACATTCATAATCACAATTTTTCAAAAGATAACAACAAGTCATGTTGAATACTAATAGTATCATTCATGAAATTTGAGATATCTTAACAAATTAATGAAGACATATATAGTAGGGGAGGTAGTACCAAATTGCTAGTCTTCAAAACTTTACTTATATAGCTTAGACATTAGATACATAGATTGAAATATTTTCGGGAATACAGGAGAAGACACAATAACAAGGAGAGTTTACAGACTGATACTTATTGAAAAAGTGAATCTTTAAGACTGAAAATTACAATTCATCACTTTTTGTTTGCAAATCCTAAGAATCTTATGCCTTGATCTTTGTTTCTTTGAGGGAGAGTCACACTTTCCTCCAAAAAATTGTTGATACCTTTACAAATGAAATAATTTTTTCTTTACACCCCTCTATCCTATGCCATCTGTCCCATTTACAACTTAGGTCTCCTCAAATGCGGATCAATTAATAGTCACCTCTTCCAAAATTGGATATATTATCTTGAGTGATGGAACTTTTGATTTGAGATGGCGGAGTTAGCTGAGATCAAGCTTAGATATTGGATATGTATAACTTTATCCTTGTCCACTCCACAATCTAAGCTTATCACGCCACCTTCTGACCAAGGGTGAGAATCACTAAACCATCAACGTTTCTGTCAAAGCCCATAAACAATACACAATTACTTCGACCTGTAATAATAAAATCCAGAGGAAGGAAAACAAAAATAAAACAAAATCTTAGATCAAAACATCAAGATTATTATTTCAAATCATTCTTCATATAGAATGTGGTGAGTACCTGCACAAGAGATCTAGCTAGAAGAAGAATGAACACAACCTTCAAAAGTGAGAAGATGAGAGAAAAATTGGAGAGAAAAGACTGAGAAAATTTATTAACTATACTCCAAACTTAGAGTGAATAATTTACAATAGATATAGGCTACATGAGTAACTAATGTACCATAATAGTGATCTAGAGAGATATAGACACTCAGTGATAGACACTAGAGTGAATTGCCACCTAGTCCTAGTTAACTGATCCATGCAATCATCGGTTAACTGATTCACACGTATGGAAGTGAGAGGAACACATGCAAATGTTGGTGATAAAATCATGGTTTCCATGCATGAGTGACTTCCACTAGTCTAACTGAGTGTAACTGACTCCGAACTGAAGATGAACACCCTATTTTTTAGGGGAATATTCTCTAGAGAGAATATTCTCATCTAAGGAATCCTTCTCAACATTGGACTATAAAACTTAGGAAAATAATTCTAGGTGAGTGTGTAATATCTCCAACACACCCTCTGAACACTACTAGGGTGTTTATGATGAATGGGTCTCTGCAACCAAGGCCATGTTAGGTATCCATTATACAATGCATCTAAAAATGAAACACTGAAAAATAGAGGAAAGCAGGAAAACCTCAAGGGAAAACCACCCCTTCAAAATACAATTCATAAGAAAAAAAATGAGAAGGAACAAAAAGAAGTTGTTAAGACACTGTGTCCTTCATTCCACGAAGACCTCACAAATGTGCAAGTTTGTGCTTGTTGAAGATTTTGTTTAAGATGTAGATGTCTGCATGGATCTGATGAAGTAGATGCACTAGTGAGATGTCCACACATATCCACTTTCTCTTTTTGTAATGAAGAATATCCAAATTAAGTTTGGATGGAACTTTGAAAATCGTGCGACTATTTCCAAAAAAAATGCTAAAATTCTGCTGATTTCAAAATGCTCATAAGTTCACTTCTCGGACTCTATTTCGGACGATGTATTTTTTTGGAATTGGGTATTTTTCCAAGAGGAATTTAAATATTCAATTTGTTTGTGCAAAATTATGCTCATAAAATATCAGAATTGAATTTGATGTGCACGACCCCCTTTTTGTCTCTTGAGATGGATGCATGTTGCTCTTGAGATGCATGCATGACACATGAAAAAGTGTATGAATGTGACTCTTGAGATGCATGCATGATTTTTTCTGTATGAAATTCAGAAAACAAATCTGAAATGGAGTAGACATCATCTGCAATTAATGGAACAATAATTTGTGCAAATACTTGTGTAGAAGACTCTTCAGAATAAAAGGCTTACTCTTATGATGGCTTCTCTTCTAGCTCTATATTTTCAATCTCCTGCATGCAATATTCACAATATTCTTTATTCCTGAATATAACCTCCAATTTGGCCCATAGTTAATTTGGATTTGAGTCTCATGATTCATCATATACTTGGTGGAGAATTTAAGGAGAAATAGAGCAGAAGATACATCCTATGGCCATATATTGTCTATTGAGAAAGTCATTTTTCTCATCGGTGGAATCAATATATACTTCCATTTCCATAGTTATTTGGTACAGGCCTCTACATCTGAGTTGAACCATAATTTTTGGCTTCCACTCCAAATAGTTATGAGGCGTGAGAAGTATTTCCGATGAATAATCCATCTCTTCTATGTTCTCCAATATTCAATACCTACAAATAAAGTGTTGGTGCACCTTCTTCCTAGTAGCCTATGGGCTCTGATACCATGTAGAATATGGTGAGTACCTTCACAAGAGATCTAGCTAGCAGAAGAGTGAACACATTTTTTAAAAGTGAGAAGAAGAGAGAAGAATTGGAAAGAAAAGAGTGAGAAAATATATTAACCATATTCCACACTCAAAGAGTGAATAATTTACAATAGATATAGGCTACATGAGTAACTAATGCACTATAGTAGTGATCTAGAGAGATCTAGACACTTAGTGACAGACACTAGACTGAACTGCCACCTAGTCCTAGTTAACTGATTCATGCAATCATCGATTAACTATGTCACATGTGTGGAAGTGAGAGAAACACATGCAACTATTGGTGATAAAACCAAGGTTTCCCTGCATGAGTGAATTCCACTAGTCTAACTGAGTGTAACTAACTCTAAACTGAAGAAGAACTCCCTATTTTGTAGGAGAATATTCTCTAGAGAGAATATTCTCATCGAAGAAAGTGTTCTCAACATTGGACTATCAAACTTAGGAAAATAATTATAGGTGAGTGTGTAATATCTCCAACACGTCATATCTCCAACTTTCCTATCAAACTCTTGTTTGCTTGATTGGTTGTTGGAAACCCAAATTCTTCTTTGCAGAAACATAAAACTCAACAACCATAAGATGAGCCTTGAAGAAATATTGATTGTCTATTAGCAGGGCTAGGGATTTATCCCACATACATCACGAGATTTGTTTTCAATGAGTTTTTATTGTAAAAGAATCCTTCTATAGCTTGTGTGTGGACAGGTAAGGTATGGAACTCTATGTGGTTGATGAATAAAGTTTGCATTTGGTCAAAGTTACTATAAATCTAGGATTCAAAAATCTAAGAAACTTATAAAACAAACATAAATTGAAAAACTTGGATTTGGATTCCAAGTAGGACATACATATCAGAAGACACACCACACAATCATATATTCCACATAGGATAACCAATGGACTATGAAAGGATGTATATCTGACGTAGATGTGAGGTGGTGCATGACCTGTACATTCAAGATTTCGAATTTTGAAAAATGCACATTGTTGAAAATGTCGAATGTACAGATTTATGGATATATAGGATTTAGTAAAAGGTTGGATATCATTGTTGAAGAGAATCCAAATATCCAAAATTTTGAAAAATCCATGATATAAAAAAGTTTGGATCTCCAGATGTCACATAGGAAAAGACACATTGGAGGCCATGTAAGATAACATGAAATGTGGTTCCGACCTGGTGTGTCGACATCATGGATGTCCAGATGTTGAGTCAAGTGGACATTGTTGGAATTATTGTCATTGATGTCAAAGGATTAATGATGTCATTGATGTCATATTACGAAATTACAATACACATAACATTTCTAATATTGATTTATATATATAGGTCTACAAATATATTAAAAAAGGGGTGCATGTGAAAAAAGTAAAAATTGAAATGGTGGTTTAAACCCATGGGTTTGGGGTATTTTCCCATGGTATTTGGGGTATTTTCCCAAGGTACTAGGAATTAATTATTTAATTAAGGGACATGTCCCTTCATGAAGGGTTATGCAAAAATATAAAAAGAGAAAGCATTGAGAAGAAGTGTGTGTATGAAAAATGGATTGACAAAAATTGAATTGTGAAATCAATTTCAGGTCATCTTGGCATTTTCAAGACAAATTTTAGATGCTGATTCACTATTCTTTTAAAGATATGCCTTGTGGAAGTTATGGTTCCTCAATGGTCTTGAAATCACTTTCAAACAGGTCATCTTGACACTTTCACTATAAATTATTTTTTGAGATGTTTCAGACCTTGAAACTTTGGAGGGACAGATGATAAATCTCTGTGTACATGTGGTACAAAATTTATATGTTGTTTCGTTTTACTTTCAGAGATATGACCTATGGAGGTTAGGGTTTTTGAATGTCTTTGAAATCAGTTTCAAATAGGTTAGCTTGGAACTTTTGCTATAACTTCATTTTTGGGACTCTTCAGGTTGTGAAAATTTCAAACAACAGAGGAGACATACATAAGTACCTTAGGTAACAATTTCAGAATCATATTTGAAAAATTGGATACTTGGCATGATGTGAAAGTTCATTCCTAAGAAGAGGCCCGAAACAAGCAGCTTTGAGAAAGTTGCCATTTGGAAATTCAAATTTTCGTCAGACTTGGTAAAGGCATAAATAATGAGCAGACGTGGTAAGGAAAAATCTATGAGTAGACTCGGTGAAGGCATAAACAACAAGTAGACATGGTTAAGGCAGAAGTAGGAAGAAAATTTGGTGAAGGTTGGTGCATCTCACACAAAGAGATTGATGTCTTTTTCTAAGTTGATGCTTAATAGTGGGGATTATTTTCTCCATTATATTAGTGTCTTCGAAGATTTGTAAGAGTAGGGTGGTTCCACTCAAACAAAGATATTGGTGTCTCTTGCTAAGTTGGTGCTTAGGGGTGGGGATTGGTGTCTCCAGTACATTAGTGTCTATAAATATCTGCAAGAGTAGGTTGGTGCCTACTAGGATTTGAATTAGTGGGGATAGGTGTCTCCAGTAGGTTGGTGCCTACAAATATTTGTAACAGTAGGTTGGTGCATACAAAGAGTTACATAGAGAAGTTTTGTGGTTTTCTCCTGAAAGAGTTTTCACGTAAATCTTGTGTTCCATCTTATGCAGTCAATATATCTCATATGTGATTGTTTTCTTATGGCTAATGAATGTTTGAAAAAGTAAAAACTTGTATTATATTTATTCACCCCCCCTCTCAGTATTAGTATGCGATCAATAGACACATCAGATTCAGATCGAGATCGCGAAAATCCAAGTAAGACAAATGGCATGCATCCAATGGGTAATGATATTTGGAATTTCCATCATGGTAGGTCATGGTTCCACATCTGGGATCCGAGATATTTGAAAAATGTGAATTATTGAGAAAATCGGATGTTTGGATATATAGATACCCAAGATTTTTGAAAATTCTAGATATTCGAATATCCTGCGTTTGGATTAAATTGACGAAACAATTAAATTAAAATACCGTATCTAGATACCACATGGGACTGACACATCAACATGATGCAATGGAAACCATGTCAATGCGTAGCCATGGTAAGTGGATGAGCTAGTGAAAATCCCATGATGACAAGTTAGATGATACACAAGATAATAATGGATAGGGGAGGGCACCAATACATGAGGATTGGTGGCAGATTCATATTGGTTTAAATCAACATAGGGTCTCACATCCGACATCTTGGATTGTAGAAACTTCAGATATTTGGATGCTCTAGATGACACAGTTAACGAGGATCCAGATATCCGAAATCTGGAATTCAAAAATTTTGAAAAATGAAAGCTATTGAAAAAGATGGATGTCTAGATTTCCAGATATACATGATTTTTGAAAGTCCAGATATCTGGATATTAGTCCAACAATTCTATCCATTGATTAAAACATCAAACAAATTTGGGTCGTTGATATTTGAGAATTGGGATAAGCGAAGTTTGGAGTTTGCAATAAAATTTTGGAGGTTTCTATTGTGCGTGAATATTATATTTGAGACTCTACATATATTAAATTTGGGGCTTCCCTCCTGAACTTTCTTTCTCTTCTTTTTCTTACATCTCAACAAAGCTCTATTTTTGCAAAATAAAAAGTATAAGATCAAACCAAATTTTAAGTATATACAAAATGAGATTAATGAAGCATAAAAAATATATATATCTACATTAAGAACCTCAAAATAGTAATCTAAACAATCAATGGGGAACCCTTATTTTGCTCAAACATTTTAGAGGCACATTTTGAGTTACAACACTCTCCATGGCTTATCTGGGTTCTTGACACCACAAACCTTGAAATTAATTAGCTACATTAAGAATTTCAAATTGATTGTGTTGATTGATA
>WSFP011493556.1:0-14565 GCA_009831015.1 Picea engelmannii | reverse complement strand
CTTGTCCAGTTTCTGTGTTAAAATCATTCTTGTACTGACTTTTGTCCATTTGACCTCCACTCACAAAATCAACATCCACCAAACATTCTGATGGGTATTGGGATTATCCTCTTGCAATCTAAGGGTGACTCTCAGTGCTAACATTCATCCATAGGGGATGGCATGCTCCCTGTGAGCTTACAAGAACGCGTAGTTTCGGTGCCTTAGCTTTGGGTTATGGAGTCTCTTATTCAAAATAAAAATGAAAATAAGTGGTAATTACAATGGTGGAATGTTGATCATGACTTAGACAAAATACGTTTTGAGAAAATTCCCATTGACAGGGCCACCCAAAACTTTGGAATCCTCCAAGTTCTTCAATTTACCAGTGTTATTTGAAAATAACTCAGCAATCTTGAAGGGACCAATCCATAAGGATTAAAATTTACCATGTTTGCCTTTGTCTTGCTTGGGGGAATCCCACTTGAGCACCAGATCCTCCAGCTGAAAATATTCCTTGCTTGCACTCTTGTCAAAGGCTCATTTTATTTTTTGTTGATGATCATGTGCCTTATCAAGCAGTTGCTCCTTGGTCTTTTGTACTTCTACCAGCTGCAATATCCTCCTGACCATATCATCAGGTTCTTCTTGGTAGTCCTGGAGGAACTTTGCCATAGGCAAGGTGAGTTGAGTAGGAAAGATAGCCTCAACCCCATACACAAGATGAAAAGGGGAAATGCCAAGTGACCTTTTGGTTGTAACTTTGTCAGCCCATAATGCAAACTTTAGCTTTGAATCCCAGGCGTTCGTGGTGTCTTCTAACAACTTCTTGATGATCTTTATGAGGATTGTGTTGGAGGACTCTGCTAAACCATTTCCCTGAGGGTAGTAGGGAGTAGAATGGATTAGTGTAATCCCATACTGCTCACAGAACTTGATTAATGGTCCAGCTCTGAAAGAAGCAGCATTGTCTATAACAATCCTACTTGGACAGTCGAATATGAACATGATATCTTCAAGGAAGCTTATGATTACCTTGTGGGTGGCACTCCTTGTAGGGATGGCTTCTATCCATTTGGTAAAATAATCAGTGGCAGTCAAAATCCACCTGTGTTGGCCACTTGAGGTTGGGTGGATCTCTCCAATGAAGTCAAGACCCCACTGCTGAAAAGGTCCAGAAACCATTACAGGTTTCAAAGGAAAAGATTTTAGTTGTTTCTTTCCAAAAAACTTTTGGCATTTGACACAAGCCCTAATATTTGCACAAACATCAGTAAAAAGATTGTTCAAAAATACCCAGCACTAATGATTTTATAAGCTGTGGTCCTCCAGAAATGATGTCCCCCACATAAACTGTCATGAAAATAAGTCATAGCTTTTTGGGCTTCCTGCAGGTCTAGACATCTTAACAGAATTACCAGAGGATCCTTCCAGTACAAAACCTGATCAACAAAACAATATTTGATTGCTTTGAATTTCAAAGCTCTTACTTTTTTTTTGTCCAAACCATCAAGAGGCCTCAACTTCTGCATAAAATATATGATGTCTTTATACCAGATGCATTCTGCTAAGTTCAAGTTGACATGAGAGTCTTCATAGGCAATCCCAATTTATTGATTTTCTTAGTGTGTGTTCATGAAATTAACCCCCAGTGCCTTGCAATTTCATTCAGCCAGTAGCCTCACTAAACCTTGGCCTTTTACCAGTTTAGTGGGCTTTACTTTCAAGTCGAACTTCAGAATTTTGGCAATCCATTTGCTTCTCTTCCCGTCTATGTTAGGCTGGATCGATATCTCTTTTACTGAGGTTGACGGGACATATGCAACAATCCTTGAATGAAAAACGTATACTCCAAAAGCCTTGAGGGATTTGACCAAAGAATAAGCCTATTTTTCCATGATATCATATCTTATTTATGCATCTCTCAACGCTCTGCTAAAAAAGGAAATAGGTTGCTCTAACCCCTCTATATTTTTCTATAGCAAAACAACAGCCAATGTATCCGATAAGGTAAAAGAGAATATTAGAAATTCCTTAGAATAGTCAGGCCTGATGAGCACAGGTGCTTAAGTGAAAGCCTTTTTGATTTGCTCAAAAGAATCTCGAGCTTTAGAATTCCATTTCACCTCGCTTCCTTTTCTAAGCATGGTTGTAATGTGTTTAACCAACTCCACAAAATTAGAAATGAACCTCCTTAGAAAGTTGATTTTAACCAAGAAAGACTGAACCTATTTTTTAGATCTAGGAAAAGATAAGGTCTAGATGGCCTCTACTCTGCTTGGATCACTTCTCACGCCTTCAGCTAACACAATATGCCCCAACAATTTTTCCTCTTTAATAGCAAATAAATATTTCTTAGGATTGAGGGAGAGACCAAACCTTATGCACTTCAAGAAGAATTTATTTAGGTGATGACAATGCTCTTTATCAGACCTTGAGAATATTGTAATGTCATCCAGATAGATGACTACAAATTTGTCATTTTCCCCATTGAAGGCAATGTCCATGGCTCGCTGGAAGGTTGCTCCTGCGTTCATCAATCCAAAGGGCATTTTAGCATACATGAATGTGCCCCAAGGAGTAGAGAAATTTGTCTTCTCTCTATCTTCAGGAAGGACAGAGATCTGATTGGAGCCAGAGAAGCCATCAATCATAGACATCCTCAGTGAACTAGTCACTCTATGTAAAATGTGCTCCATCTTTGGCAACGGGTAGTTGTCCTTTTTGGATCTTCTGTTCAAATTCCTGAAGTCTACACATAATCTGATTTCCCCATTCTTCTTCCTCACAAGCACAAAATTAGCCACCCATTCTGAAAATCTCAAGGGGATGATGATCTGTGCATCCAGCATCTTTTTCACTTCTTTTTCCATAATAGGCAGCAGCATGGGATTTATCGGTCTGAGTTTCTACCTGAAAGGTTTGGCATCTTCTTTCAAAGGGATTTTGTGTCCAATGATGTTGGTGTCATATGTTCTCAAATCTTCATATCTCTGGGCAAACACATCAACAAACTCCTTCATAAGCTTGACATCTTCATCCCTTTGGTCCTTTGACAAACTACTAGATAATTTGACATATTTTGGGTCTTCCTCTGTTCCCAAATTGCATTCATTCACATCAGTATTTTCATTCAAACCTTTAACCTTTACAGCAACATCATTTCTGTCAAACAATATCTCCAAAGGGACTAGTCCTTTTGGAATATGGTTACTAGGCAACTGATCCAGATCAATATGCAAATTAGAAAATTCATCCACAATCTCATGAAACTTTGTTATCTCAAGATCATCCTCGGAAACCTTCCAATGTTTGACGTTGTCGAGAATAGAGAGCATGTATTTTACCTCCTCATCATACTTGACTCTAGGGGGCAAAGGAACCCTGAACTTACTTGTTGAAACAACCAAGGAATTTGCGACAGTGTTCTCGTCTCTAGGAACACAAGAGATATTAAAATCCAAGAAGAAACTGACAACAAGATCCCAGACTTCCTTTATGTAGGCCCTTAACCTGGGGTGCTTAGCCTGATACATATTTCTGAACTGATGTACGATTAACTCATCATCTCCAAATATTGCCAGCTCCTCGATCTTCATGTCTTTGGTAGCTCTTAAGCCCAAAACAAGAGGCTCATATTCTGCTACATTGTTTGTTGATTCAAATTCAAGCTTAAAAGAAAGAGATACGGTCTCTTGGGGTTAGGGGAAATGAAAACTACCCCAGCCCCAGCACTTTCCCTGGAAGAGGCTCCATCAAAAAAAAAAATCCAAACAGAGATATTGGAAGGGGGGTCTTCACAAGAGGTGATGGGGCTACTTTCTGATTTCAATAGGTGCTTGAGGCCCATTAGTGAGTTGAAACATACTGGTTCCTAGATCAATGTCTACTGCAAAAATGGGGTGGTTGGTTGGATTTGCTTCATCATTGATAATGTAAGCAAGTTGAGCTTCCCTGTAAAGCCTTCTATGCTCTCCCCCAAACACAGGAATAGTGGAATATGAAAGATCGATCTGCAACGTTCCCCCCAGTATTTTAATCCAAGATATAGACAAGAGCATCCCAAACTTAGGAGGGATGTCAGCCACCACACTTTTCATGGGAAACTGGAACAAGGAAACAACCAAGTCTTTGATAACCCTGAGGCACTTCACCTTCCTGGAATCAAACGAGTACAGGTCGTGGTAAGTTTTTGTAACCTCCAACCCGAGTTCCTCCATGACAGTCTTAGGCATGAGATTGTGAGATGCTCCTGAATTCATCAAGCAGTTGTGTAGCACCTTATCATGGATTTTTAATAAGGTATAGAAAGGAGGGGAGGATTCATCTCTATCCTCCACCAAAGGTCCCAGTATGACAGCAGGATTTTCATCTTGGAGGTTGACTGAGTCTGTGGGATGAGATGAAGGCTCAAGCTGCAACACTTTGGAGAGGTACCTTTTGAAATCTTCATGCTTAACTAGCTCAAAGAAAGGTATAGGGATCTTAATCTTTTGAATCTCATTTTCAAATTTAAATGAGGAGGGAGGCTTCAGAATCTCCTTCGCTTCTAGGAGAGGGATTTTAACCACTATATGAGGGTCTCGTGCCTCTTTTTATTTGTTGTTAGTTGCCACCTCCTTAACAGGATGCTCTATCCTAGTAGGCTGCTCAAGAATGTCAGGCTTTCCCTCTTTTTTCTTAGATCTGAGTTTGTATCTATTTGTATTGCCACCGGTCATTTCCCCTTTGCTCATCTCATTTAGTTGGTTATCCATGAGGGACTCTTCATATGCAAACTGAGTTAAATGAGGGGATGAAGAGGTGTCACCAAGACAATGGATTTCAAGATCAACTTCTTCTTCCTCTCCTTCCTCATCAGTAACCAGGTTATTTTGGAGAGGAGCATGGACTTTTTTATCATCCCTATCCCTATTTCTTTGATCCCTTTGGATGATCTGAGGGGAATTATTGGGTCTTCTGAAATTACCCCTATTATCAACATTTTGGGGATTCTTATAGCTCTTCTTTCCTTCAAATTTCAACTTCTCTATTTCTGCAGAAAGTGATTTTACCAGTTTTTTCAACTCATCCACTTGAGGGGAGGAATCAGAGGTCGAAGCTTCAACCCTACCTTTTCTTTTGTCTCTATCAGATTTACTCCTAAGCTTGTAAACTGCTAATAAATTGGACTCTACTTCAAGGTCTGCATCTTGCATATGAGCCAAGGAGGTAGCTCTTCTTTCTCTTAACAAGAGGCAAAACTCAGGGTTAAAAGAACTAGCATAAGTAATCTTGGAAGAGGTTTGTGTAGGATTAATTTCAGTGGGAATCTTATTGTACATCTTATTAAATCTCTTTGAGAGGTCTGAAACAGATTCCCCCTCTTCTCTCTTAAGTGCTCCAAATTTTGTAATATCATAAAGGAAATCTTTTTTATCCCCCCAATGTCTTAAGAATGAATCATCCTGAGCTTCAATCCCATTAATAGATCGAGGAGGTAAGCCCCTAAACCATTTCCTAGCTTCATCATCAAGGTTATGTACAAAAACTCTCATCCACACATCTTCATTTTCAATGCTATGGTTTTTTGCAAATCTATAAAAAGTTGAAAGGTGTTCTTCTGCAGTTATGTCTCCCTCCCCTATGTACTAGGGCATGTACTTTTGGTAGTCTCCAGCTGAGATAGCATTTATAGGCTGAGGTAAAACAAGAGGGGCATATCTAGCAGCCACTATGTCATCCATCCTGTTTCTAGGAGGATTAGCACCTTCCATTGGGGTGTGAATTGTGGGAGAAACAGGGGAAGATGGAGTTGGAACAGGTATGACTATAGTTGTGTTTCTAGGGGAAAAGGGAAACAATTGAGTGTTGGGGGAGAATGATGTAAGGTTCAAAGGAAAAAAAGTTTCCCCCTCTTTGGATACAACAACTTTAATAGGAGGAGGAGAAGGAAAGCCCGAAGTGGAAAAATATTCTAAGCTTCTGGGCCTAAACCACTTTACAATATCAGGGGAAACAGGAGTTTCAAAACTTTATCCTTCCAATTGAAGACCAGAAGGGGGAAGTTTAGTAGGAAAGATTCCAAAATTTAAACTTCTGGAAAATCCAACAGATGATAAAAAAGGAGAATTAGATACAGCTACTAGAGTTTTAAAAGAAGAATCATGTAAATTACCAGAGTCACCTGGTACAGTAGCTGAAAGTCCTTCTTGAGAGGCCTTTCCTTTCTTGATAATCTTCTCTAGTTCAGCTTCAGGTGTTACTAGAGGTAGTTGTGGAGTAGCCTCGTGTGTCTGCCTTTGGGAGCCCTAACTGACACAGTGGAGTGACCAGGTGCAAGTTGCAATCTTCAAGTTACTGATCTCTGACACACCTTCAGAATCAGAATCTCTTTGTCATTCTATCCAAGGGAAATTTCTTCCATTCGTTCCCCGAAAACGGCACCACGAATGTTAGCACTGAGAGTCACCCTCGGATTGCAAGAGGATCAGCCCAGTACCCATCAGAATGTTTGGTGGATGTTGATTTTGTGAATGGAGGTCAAATGGAAAAAACTCAGTACAAGAATGATTTTAACACAGAAACTGGACAAGCAATGCACAGGGAAGTGAGGGCCTCATTAACTTCAGTTAGTAATTTGAGTTTAAGTGTGATCATAAGGAATACTTAGTGAGAGAGGGGAATGAGATTGTTATGGGAATCTGGATTTCAAGCAGCTTGGTGAAGAAAAACTCAGGCTCAAGAGCACTCTTGAAAACAAGTTTCAGACACTGAAATATGTCACAAGAGCATAATAATCAAACCTACATTTCACGCAACTACAACATCTTGAATGGATCCTCCATGCCCGAGCCTTTCAGCGAAAGGGGGAATAGGATAAAAAGGAAGCTGACTAGAACTAGTCACAACAATACTATAATCAAACCTACATTACAATAGAACTACAACCCTCGACTGGATCCTCCATGCCTGAGTGTTTTAGCACAGTTTTTACAAAGACATGAGAGAAGATGACTTATATTAATGCGAAAGTCTCAAGTTTGATACATAACCAGAGAACAAATCAGGCATCAAAATATTACAATATAGGGAGCTCTGCTCAACCAATTGACCCCCTTAACAAAATATTGAACTGATCTATTTATACTCAGATCAGTCCACAACTACCAGAAGTGTGATCTGGCCATCCCATTCAAGGCTTTACGTCCGCGTCTCATTCTGTCAAACTGTGCGTGCATCCTCCTATCAGATGCAAGCTAAAATCAGCATGGCCATGCAGGAAAAAAACGTCCATAGGTACCTCAGGCTAGCAGCTATGTCTCCACAGCCAGATCCTCCACACCTTTTATTTATGGAGTGAGTCAAGGTTTCAGCCACCACTCCTTTTTCATTAACTGGTCTCGCATTGGGATCAAGATGAGGCTTAACACCTAGGGGGTTTCCACGCACTTCTCCCTTTGACACTTTATAAGCACGTGATTGTGGGGTCGTTAAGAGTGGTTTGGACCCAGACCACTTTTGGGCCCACAATTCACCACTAACTACCAGATAGCTCTTACGTTATACCATGGTTTCGATTGTGGGACCGCTCAAGAATTTTATCTTTCAAGCATGTTTTGTCCCCGTAATGGAGCATGGTCATTGATTTGGCCCCGATCTGCGATCTGAGCATCTATGTTAACTTAGCACCCCGACTAAATTTTATCTGCTCACCAACTCTAGGATCCTTCTAACCCCGCTTAGAGATGGCACAAATTTTGGCACTGAAAAAGAACACCACCTGGAGGATGATCTGACGTGGAGACTTGGCGTCACTATGATGACATGTCACGGACGGAGGGGTGACATATTTCACTCGAAAATAGGCTAAAGACACGTCCAAACATGCTTGAAATGAGTTCCATGTGTCATCACTAGATGGATTCCATGTGTCATGACTGATAAGGGTACCATATGTATGCACTGATGGTTGCCACATACATTGGACTTTGGAGCCTGAGAGGGGTATGCATGTAGAGCTGGCATAAATATGGGCCCAGAGTGACATGGTGACTTGAAATGAATGTTAAATCTCTGAAGTGAACGATGACCATTGATTCGGATGGACATGTGGCAGCGATTGGTGGACTTCGGGAGAAATCACTCTAGATGGAACCGAGAGTAGAGATCTTGAAACTCTCAAAGCCCGAATTCCCAAAGTAGATATTAATCGTCCGATGGAGAAGTATGTGTGGCACTTGATCTGCAACTTTAGGGCTTCTTCTTAGCCACTAACCCTCACGCAAATTTTGGAATGTTGAATACACACGAGGCACTAATCTGATCGCGATCTATGATCTGGGAAAGCCCCACTTTTGTTGCAATGCGCTGCTCTTGGATGGACCCTGGATCCTGCTATGAATATCAACGACCCATAATTACTTTGGGAGTTCAGGCTTTGGACCTTCAGGGACTTTTCAATGCATAAATCCCACAATCTTCCAGAGTAAAACCTCATAAATGAGGGATCTAGTGATGCCTGGCCTCTTGATTTAGACAACCGAGATTCATTTCGGGACCTTTACTACTTCAGGGCTTCTGGTGATACTATTGTCAAGATCAACGGTCCTTGTTGGTTTGAGATCAACGGCCCATGATTATTTCAGGAATTCAGGCTTCGGCTCTTCAAGACCTTTGCACACTCCTTAACTGGAAAATCCCGTAGTGAATTTTTCCGCAGCTCAGATCTGGTGATGTGCGTCCCTTTGATTGATGGCCCATATTTGCTCCGGGTTTCAGGACTTCATACCTTTTGGATGAATAACTCTTACAATTCTCTAGAGTCCCAACTTCTGCAATGTTTCCCCACCGTCGATCTCTCCCCAGTGAGATCCGACGGCTCAGACTCAACCTTTGCTTGATCTTTAATTATGGAGCTTCTGATTGATGCTAAAACTCGTGCAAATTTATAATTCTGAATACCTGAAGGCCGCTAATATTAAATTCATAGGGGATCTTCTCCATTGAAAACTGAACCTGCCTGTTTTCTTGTGTTTCAAGCCCGAAATGGACCGATCTGAAAGATGCGCTTTGTGCCCATGGTTGCTTCATGTGTAAACAAAGATTTGGACGGCTTGTTGCGGGCTTGGGATAACATAATGACCAGTAATTCGAGACAAAAATGATGATGATTGCTCGTCCTTCTTCGAGAAAAATAGAAAATATTTGGGTCGAGACTTGGTCGGGCAAGGCACCAAGGGAAACCAGGTCGTCAACAAAAAGGGGGGAAATGACTTTATCAGTCAGAGGGAAAGATCCTAGGGCTTGGTAGTGGGGAAAAGAGAGAGAGATGAGACAAGGGTACATACATAGGTATTAACAATAATCACATATGACCCTTGACAACTTCATGTGATAACAGCAAGAAAAAATTTTAGTTTTTGGGAACCTTGCAAGTAATTTTAGCTCCTACACAAGATGTCAAACTCAAATAGGAAGGTATATGGGACTTCACTGCTTTTACCATAAAAGGTGGGCAGTGCCGAGAGTGGAATGTTCTTCATGTTGAAATTATGTGTGGTATCCAAAATTGGAAACCCGAAGGTGGTTTCGGATTGTTTTCCAACTTCTTCTCCCTCATCGTGTCTTACATGGTAGTGATCTTCCTGATCATCCATATTGGTTTGGTTTCCAAAGAGAAAGTACCTAAATGGTTTTATCCTTGAAGATAACAAAGTATCCCAAGGTTCTTTCCCAAGAAAGGTATCCCTTCAATGGGAAGATTCATCTATTGTTTGGATGTCCCGGACTTTACTCAAGCCGGTTGAAACTATTGGTGCCAAAGTTTTTGTTTCGACTTGGGAAACAATTATATTGGCTGAACTACCAAAAAGAGTATTCACCTATTCAGGGTCAATGATATCTACAAAGTTAGGGTCCCTTGATGGTGGTGAAAAAGCAAAGGTTGTGTTGGCTGGTTCTAATGAAGGTCCGAGTGGTCTTGCCTCCTGTCCCACTACTATTGATGTTTCAATTTTTTGCTCTATAGTGCTCCCGGTTTTGGTCTCTTCAAAGACTGCTTTCGCTCTTTGGGTCAAGCTAACCACTATTTTTCGGTAACGATCTGCGGAGTTTATGGGTGGAGTGTTCCTTCCTCGAAAAAGGTTAGAAGGAACCTTGATTGGAAGGTTTGGTTTGGTTTTAATGTATTTTCCCTTTGGGTCCCTGGGTTTGTTCATGAAAGCAAATAAAAAGAAAAACTACCATTAGGTTTGGGGGAACCTGCTATAACAGATGCGTAGGTTCTTACCTCTCGTCTTAAATTTCCCCCACCACCAAACTAATGCTTGTTAGCTTTTTAGCTCGGGAGGTACTCCGCATGTTTTGTCTTGTATGCAGATGTTAGCTTAATATTTACACTGCCAAGCACTTAACTTTGTAATAGTCTTTATAAAGTTGGTTTAAGTGGTTCTTTTATTAAAGTGACTTTTTGATCAAGTGTACCTTATATTTTTAAAGTGACTTTATTTTCATAAAGCACTTATGTAAGAAAGTGCAAATCACTTTAATTTAAATCAGACATTTTGGAGGGAATGGATCATGACCCTTGATCTTGAAAAAGGCAAGATCTAATCTTGGCCTTTGGATGTAGGGTTGGGGAAGGTGAAAAGACACTTTGGGGGGGGAAATGTCATTTTTAGATTATAAAAGAATGCATTGGGTAGTGTGAAAGACATGTTGAATGTTGAGAAGACATCGGGAGAAGATTGAGAGAGATTTTATGAGTATGCTTGAGAGAGAAAAGTGAGCCGCAAAGAGGGCATGTTTTCTAAGGAAAGAGAGCACGATTCTCGAGAAAAAAATTATGTGAGTTTTGGGACAAAATATTTTTCTATTATGGGAGGCCATACTATACGGATTCGTATAGTCCATACAATTCTGTACAGTCTGTACGGATTTGTCAAGGAAATCGAGGCATTTCGAGCATGGTTTTTGAGGCGGATTTCAGAATTTTTGTGGTTGTTTCTGGGCCATACGAAACAATCCGTATAGATGACTGTGGGCATGGAAAATGAGGTATGGAGGAGGTGATACAACGATACAGGCATGAAAAACGAGGCAGATTTATGTGGGAAAGATTTGGTGCTGTGAGGTATTTTCCTTTGTTGGAAATGTTATTTTGTTGTTGATATGTACTTTCCTGAAGTTGAATAATAGATTTCTCTCTCTCTCTCTCGTTGGTTTTCCCCATATTGGGGTTTTCCCTGGCATTTGCCGAAATTTCTGTGTGTTGTGGATTGTTATCCACTATGTTATTTCCGCTGTTATTTTTCTTAGCAATGTGTATTTTTGCTTATGGTAATTTATGAATGTGGGTTCTATGCATTTATGAAATTTATGCAGACAATTATCTCTAGGTTGCTAAGTGTATGATAGAAATTTCATTTGCTGATTTTTGTCATTAAAATTCTACATGGTATAAGAGGTTTGTCTCTGACAGTGGGTAGTGTGATATTTGGGAAAAAGGTTGTGATTGTTTTCCTTGAGTTGTGACAGGGAATATGGCTGCAAGCATTAGATATGAGGATCGATTGGATTGCATTTCCAACTATTTGTAGTGGAAGGTCTGATTGTCAGTCGTTCTCAAGGAGAACAAAATTTATAGCTATGTCAACTTTGTTGTAGCAACTCCCGCAGCAGATCTTGTTGCTTTGGACTTGCATGAGACCAAGGAAGCCAAAGCTCAAAGGATTATTCTAGATGGGGTGAAGGATCACCTTATCCCACACTTGGCTGAGAAAAATACTGCCAAGGAGATGTGGGATGCACTTAAGAACTTATTTGAGGTGAAGAACGAGAACCGGAAGATGGCCTTGAAGGCTAAGATGCATGATACCAAGATGGGTAAGGAGGAGAGTGTCTCTTCTTATCTTACCCAGGTGACTCAAGTTAAAGATGAGTTGGTAGCTATTGGAGAGGTCATTACGGATTCTGAGTTGGTGAGGATAGCCTTAAATAGATTCACCAAAGAATGGGAAGTCTTCGTGAAGTGTATGGTGGGACATGAGAATCTACTAGATTGGAGAAGACTATGGGATGATTTCACTCAGGAGGAGATCCAAGAAAGATCTCAGAATGGTGAACAGAAGATAGACAGAGCCGATGAGAATGTTGCTCTTGTTGCAAAGAGCAAGAAGAAAGGAAGTTTCGTAAGGGACTTGAGTAAATTCAGATGCTATTGTTGTAACAAGTTGGGGCACCTTGCCTCTCATTGTCCTAAGAGGAAGAAGAAGAAGGAGTCAAAGGGGCCTGAGACAGCTGCTACAGTAGCCATGGAGGACTTCACTTCAAAGTTCGATAGGGAATTTTCTTTGGTGACCCTAGTTTCCAGTGTCGGCAACAGAGGAATTGGAGGTGATGTCAGATGGATTGTGAACAGTGGAGCCTCTAGCCACATGACGGGAATCTGGTGAGTATTCCTAGATTTCACAGAGATTGGTCATGGCTAATAGGTAGTAAATGAAGGTGGTATGGTGAAAGTTGTACGTGGAGTTGGGAATGTCAGATTCCAACTTGAGTTTGGGGAACTCTTGGAGATTGATGGAGTTCTCTTTGTTCCAGGGTTGAGTGTTAAATTGCTCTCAGTATCAGCCTTGGAGAATGTAGGATATTGCGTATTATTCAAGAGAGAACATGTCTTTATCTATAGGCAGGGAGTGGACCCAGTAGAGCTGCAGTTGATCGGTAACCAGGTGAATAGGTTGTATATGTTGAGAGGACAGTCTTTGATGTATGATTCAACATTGAATTAGGAGCATGAGGAGGCTCATGAGACTGCGGTGGCGCCAAGGTATCAGTCTTTCATTCCGAGAGAAGAGAGCAAGTCTCTTCTAAGCACTGGCAGAAGGCTCAGCCAAATTGATCGAATTGATGCTCAAGATGAAGTGAGCTCAGGGTTCGAGGAGGTTGCCAGGAGAAGATCTTCTAGTTTGAGTTATGTTCAGGTGTTGCGGATGGCTCCAGGTTCAGAGGGAGCTCCTACAGAGCATGGTGTGATGGGATGAGATGATGGAGATGGCAGCGAGTACATCCCTCGCTAAGAGGGAGTGTTAGATTTTTAGCTCGGGAAGTACTCCGCATGTTTTGTCTTGTATGCAGATGTTACCTTAATATTTACACTACCAGGCACTTAACTTTGTAATAGTATTTAAAAAGTTGTTTTAAGTGGTTCTTTTATTATAGTGACTTTTTGATAAAGTGTACCTTCTATTTTTAAAGTGACTGTATTTCCATAAAGAACTTATGTAATAAAGTGAAAATCACTTTAATTTAAATCAGACATTTTGGAGGGAATGGATCATGACCCTTGATCTTGAAAAAGGCAAGATCTAATCTTGGCCTTTGGATCTCAGGTTGGGGAAGGTGAAAAGACACTTTGGGGGAGAAATGTCATTTTCAGATTCTAAAAGAATGCATTGGGTAGTGTACAAGACATGTGGAATGTTGAGAAGACATCGGGAGGAGATTGAAAGAGATTTTCTAAGTATGCTTGAGAGAGGAAAGTGAGCAGCAAAAAGGGCACATCTTCCAAGGAAAGAGGGCACGATTCCCGAGAAAAAAATTTATGTGACTTTTGGGCCGAAATATTTTTCTGTTGTGGGAAGCCGTATTGTACGGATCTGTACAATCCGTACAATTCTGTATGGATTTGGCAAGGAAATTGAGGCATTTCGGGCATAGTTTTTTAGGCAGATTTCAAAAAATTTGTGGTTCTTTCTAGGCCATACAGAACAGTCCGTACAACTGACTATGGGAACAGAAAACGAGGTACAAAGGAGGTCATACAACAGTATGGTTTTGGCACAGAAAATGAGGTAGATTTTTGTGGGACAGATTTGGTGTTGTGAGGTACTTTCCTTGGTTGGAAATGTTATTTTGTTGTTGATATGTACTTTCCTGAAGCTGAATAATAGATCTCTCTCTCTCTCTCTCATTATGTTTCCCCACATTGGGGTTTTCCCTAGCATTTTCCTAAAATTTTGTGTATTATGTGTTGTTGTCCATTGTGTTATTTCCGCTGTTATTTTTCTTAGCAATGTGCATTTTTGGTTATGGTAATTTCTGAATGTGGGTTTTGTGCATTTATAAATTTATGAAGATGGTTTTCTCTAGGTTGCTAAGTGTATGACAGAAATTTCATTTGTTGATTTTTGTGATTAAAATTCTACAATGCTAAGGCTCATAAATGATCTATTCCCTAATTATTTCCTACCTTAAGACAACTCCCTGACAACGACGCCAAAAATGATGGGTATTCTATATGGACTAATTCCCTCAATTAAATTGTCAACCTGGGGTGACTAAACTTAGAGTTGTGGCACTATATGAGCCAAGGCAGAAAAGCTAATGGAAGAATTATCTAACTAAGGAGATGGTCTACCTAGGGATCAACACTCTATTGATCTACTTTCTAAAGAGATGATTCTTTTCAATTTTAGTTAATTAAAAAATTCTATATAAAGCAACCTTCAATTAATGAGCCTTAAGTAATTATAGGATTATGAACTATTTACCCTAAGCAACTTCAAACAATGAATTTATGGTCTATTTCTAAATAAGCAAATA
>WSFP011493555.1:0-14565 GCA_009831015.1 Picea engelmannii | reverse complement strand
TATATATATATAGATAATGAACAAGTTCAGATTCTGAGTCCGTTCTTAGGAGATCTGTCTCATTTACTTGACTCATGCGATGTCTTGGTTGGATTTCCCCGAAGGCACCTCCTTCTAGGAAGGTTCCCTCACGATTCCAGAGCTGGAGTGAGCTCCTTGAAAGGACTACCGCTTAAGTAAATATCTAATCTTACCTCGCCCCTGTCACAAAGTTCATAGCTCGATAAGTTAAGAAGGCCTTTCAGTCATGTCCCCAAGCCTGGTGATAATTACCCAAGAATCCGTTGAAGGATTTTATGGCCTAAGTCTGGAGACCTTGCACTAGCAAGAATGGTTCCCTCAGAGTTTGGTATTTCGATGTTTTGACACTTGGAAAATTTAAGGGTAAGTTCCCTTGTACTCGCCAGACGTGAAATCCTAACTTGCAAAACCCCGAAATATGTATAGCGTGGATAAGTTTTGATGTTTCGGTGTTTCGGCACCCGTGATATCTAAAGGCAAGTCCCTTGTACTCGTCAGTCCCAAAATCCTGACTTGCGAAACCCCAAAATAGTGTAGCGTGATTAGAGTCTTGATGTTTCAGTGTTTCGGCAACCGGGAAACCCAAGGGTCAGTTTCCTTGTATTCGCCAGAAGCGAAATCCCGACTTGCGAAACCCTGAAATAAGTATAGCGTGGATAAGCCTTGATATTTCGGTGTTTCGACACCTAGGATATCTAAAGGCAAGTATTTGTACTCGCTAGTCCCGAAATCCCGACTTGCGAGACCCCAAAACGATAGTAGCGCGGATGAGATATGGTGTTTCAGTGTTTCGGCACCCGGGATATCTAAAGGCAAGTCTCTTGTACTCGCTAGTCCCGAAATCCCGACTTGTGAGACCTCGAAATGATAATAGCGCGGGTGAGATATGGTGTTTCGGTGTTTTGGCACCCGAGATATCTAAAGGCAAGTCTCTTGTACTCGCCAATCCCGAAATCCCAACTTGCGAAACCCCGAAATGGCATAGCATGTCTAGAGTTTGGATGTTTCAGTGTTTCGGCACCCGGGAAACCCAAGTGTCAGCTCCCTTGTACTCGCTAGTTGCAAAGTCCTGACTTGCAAAAACCTAAAATGAGCTTAGTGATGAATACAGACATAGGAGTTTCGGCTCCCGAGAAACCTAAGTGTGAGACTTCCTGTCTACGCATATCACAAAACCTCGACTTGCGAAACCCCAAAATAATAATAGCGCGGATAAGTCTTGATGTCTTGGTATTTCGGTACCCGGGATATCTAGAAGCAAGTCCCTGGTACACGCTAGTCCCGAATTCCCGACTTGTGAAATCTCGATATGGCTTAGCGCATGTAGATTTGGTTTTTGGTGTT
Organism: Picea engelmannii; assembly: GCA_009831015.1. Taxonomy (NCBI): domain Eukaryota; kingdom Viridiplantae; phylum Streptophyta; class Pinopsida; order Pinales; family Pinaceae; genus Picea; species Picea engelmannii. Next base: position 13,200 of record WSFP011493555.1, on the reverse strand, counting down.
TCGGCACCTGGAAAAATGAAGGGTATGAACCCCTCATCCTCTTCTACCGCGAAAACCTGGTACGTGAAACTCCGAAAGGTGGGATGCCAGGTTTTAATTCGAGGCATTGTTAAATGTGGCAAACTGTTGGTTCCTTTCGGATTTCGGCACTTTGAGAGACAAGAGAGTAGGGGAACACATGCATCACGATTTCCCCGAATCGCAAAAGCCAGAAGCACCTCTCCAGTAAGGCCTGTGGTCATAGCCAATGATCACATGGGTAAGGATAAGGGATGGTAGGGTCTGCATCAGGCCCCATAGGAATTCGGGGATTTTGTTCCTTGGTGAAAAGAAGGAAAAAGCCAAAAAATATTAGTTCCCGTAGTGGGTGTGTTACAACTGGTCATGCCATTTGGGTCAAAAAATGCCCCAAGCACATTTATGAGATTAATGAATGAAGTATTAAATGACTTCATAGGAAAATTTGTCATAGTGTATCTGGATGACATACTAATCTTCAGTAAGGTAGAGGGAGAACACTTAAAACATTTGACATCAGTGATGAGAAGGTTGCAACAACATTTTTTTTTGATAAATCTGAAGAAAAGCTCTGTTATGAAGACATAAATCATATACTTGGGTTTTGTGATCTCTTCAAATGAATTGAAGATGGATCCAGAAAAGGTGAGAGCAATCAAAGAATGGCCATATCCAAGAATCATATTTGAGGTAAGAATTTTTCATGGGTTAGCAAGTTTTTATAGAAAGTTTATTAGAAATTTCAGTGGTATATGTACACCCATGATGGAAACTATGAAGAAGAAACACAAGTCTTTTAATTGGACAAAGGAAGCTGGAAAATTTTTCAAAGTGTTGAAGGAGAAGATCACAGAACGACCAATTCAGGTGTTACAAGATTTTGGAAAAACATTTCAAGTGAGATGTGATGCAAGTGGAGTAGCTATTGGAGCAGTCTTGAGTCAGGATAATAGGCCAGTTTCTTATTTCATTGAGAAGATGAATGACACCAAGAAGAATTATTCCACATATGCCAAAGAATTTTATGTAGTGATTCAATCTTTAAAGAAGTGGAGGCACTATCTAATTCCTAAAGAATTTGTCTTGTACAATGATAATCAAGCTTTGCAGTTATGACTAGGCAAGAAAATTTGAATCAGAGGCATGCGAAATGGGTAGAGTTTATGTATAATTTTACTTTTGTTATTAAACATATTGTTGGAACTGCTAACAAAGTTGCAAATGCTTTGAGTAGGAGGAGTTTAACTAAGCACATTCATTTAGGTCAATAGATCAGATCAAACATATCAAGCACTAAGCACATTCATTTAGGTTAGATCTAACATTCTCACATATCATTAGCACAAAGCATAAACAGATTTATCTATCTCTACCAAAGCACTTAGCAAGAGAAAACATAAAAACATCAAGGCAAAGCAGAAAGCAGAACAACACAATGTTTACGTGGTTCACCCCCACCCTGGGGCTACGTCCACCAACTCTTCTTCTTTATTGTCTTCAGTCAATCAATTACAAGCATAGAGCCATCAAAACCTTTACTCCTCCTAGGACAAAAAATCTGAGCATTTCGCTAGATCCTCCTTCCCCGAGTAGATCTAAGCACACAATCTTTCACAACTTCTTACAATGACTCACACTTAGCTCTGCAAGTCTCACACAAGCAAAAAGCACTCACAATCCTTCGATCACATAGATATAGCACTTATCTCATCAACCTATCAGTCAGATCCTTCTTACAATGCCTAGACTTCTATTTATATATACAAAATAGGCCTAAACATGGGTAAACCCATGTGCCGACATCGCATTCTCGTTGTAACATAATCCCAAAAACCCAAAAGGGACCAAAAAAGGGGCTGAGATCCTGTGATATCCGCTTTGTCTTGTGCTCCTCCTTTGACAGGCTGTCGAAGTCCCAAAATAGGTCAATATGACCAAGAATCTCCCAAAACTTGGTAAAGGGCCAACATACCCCCAACACTCACCTGTGACTCATCCTGAGAAACTCTGGCCTGACTAGTTCTGCCTCGAACGCCTCGAGCTTGGATTGAGCTGCTTCGACCTGCTGCTGTGCTATGACCTTTTGCTCGGTGAACTCCTAGATCACTGCATCATTCAGGGGCCCTTCTAGGCACTGTTCTGCTGTGATGACAACCTGTTCTAGCTTTGCTCCTCGACTTTCAACTTCTGTGAATAATTGGAACACCTTATCTTGTACTAGTTGGAGCTGTTGAGTGACTTCCATAAATTTTCTTTGAATCATATGGATATGCAGTTGGGCGGTGCGCTGCTCTTGAGACCCCTTCATTCTTTCCATGACTGACAGGGCCTTCAATTGTACCTGTAGTGTGTCTGCGTGATTCTTTACTTCCTGGATCTGCGAATCCAGTGTCTGCAACTCTGGATTCTCGGTGAGGTTCTGATATGTTTGGGCGTTGCGGTTACTCAGCTGTTTGCATTCCAGGGAAAGAGATTTTAGTCTGTCAACTGCGCTACGAGCAATTTCTTCTCGCTGGTCCCTTACGTCCTGTGAGGTCTCGGGCATAGTGTGTAGCTATAAATATTCTATGCACTGCTGGAGTTGTTGGTTGGATTCTGTGAGATGATCTCCTTGCTTCGTGACTTGATCCTCTGCCTTTATTTCTACAACTGTCACAGAGCGAAGTGCTCTGTTGACCGCTTAGTTCATCCCTGTGCTTAGTTCACTTTTCATCTGATGGTCGGGATGGTCCGGCTCGAGCAGTGGATGGAGACACCGACAATCCTCTCATCAACGATGCTTGTAAACCTGTTGACAAACCTCTCTCTGACATGACTCTTTCAGTCATCAAGTCGAGGAGTACTTCTGTCACTGATTCTTCAACTGCGGTGAGCTCATCGGACATACGCACTCAGGATTAACGATATCAGGTTCATGATTAACTCAAACACTGCACTAGAATAAACAACAAGAGTGCAATGATCACCGTGTACAATTCACTTAATCTGCAGGCTCAAACTCTTGGTTTAGCAAAAGTGTTCTCCGTGCATGGCACGACGAGATAAATAGGTAACTCGATAATGGTTCGCTTGCAATGGGTATTAAGCCTCATTAACTCTTGTTCTGTCTATTATGGCACGGTCCAATGGTATGGTGTCAAGCTGTCTCACCATAAATTTCTTCCTACCCGTTTGGAGTGCCAGTCGAATGGTTATAATGTCCCCAACGACTATATTGCTTCACCATGGCAAAGTTCCATGTGTCGCTGCTCTGATATCCTGATGAAGCTCCAATTTTGCAAATTTTCCTTCTGCAAAGTTCCCTCTAGAACCTTCTGTAACTTTTCAATCTTATCCCTATTCTTACTTAGATTTCTAGCCTTCTTTCCAGTGAGCTCTGTCTCAGTATTTCTTTTTCGATTCTAATTCTTATCATCTTTGGACATAGTCACTTCGCACTGTTGAGGTTCTTTCCTAGGATTCAGGGGTAACACCTCTTCTTTATATGAGATAGGTACTTCAGTCTTCTGTGAGTCTTCTAATGTTTTTGCAGCTTCGACATCTGGGTCTCTAGTGTTAAATAGCTTCGATCTGTTCTCTTGTTCTTCAATCAAGTGTACGATCCTTCTGGTCATGAAATATTTTAACTCGTGTTTCTTCTGCTCTAAAACTTCTTCTTCTTCTTTTCGTCTGGCTTGATCTCTTTCAATCCAAGGTTTCCCTAGTAACATGGTAAATGGGGCACTGTCCTCAATAAATTTAATAATCTCAAAATCTTCTTCTGTCGAAGTTCCATTGGCATTCATAGATATTCGAGTGAGCTTTCCACATAGGTTTACCAGTTTTCCTCTGAATAAACCTATTCCTCCTAATGATGGAATCATAGAAGGCCTCCCTATAGCTTCCCAAGTTCTCTCTGTCATGATATTCACCCGTGTCTCTTCATCCAGAACACAGTCAATGTCGAAGTCTCCTATTCTTGCTTCAATGCATTTTTTTCTTTGAATATCTCTGATAATATGACACGTTGGTGGTCATTTAGGGTTTCTCTCATCTTTAGCAATACTTTCTCTGATTATTTCCGGGGTTCTGCTATTTCTGGAATTGCCTTAGGGTTTTCCTGGTTTAGATTCATTCCTTCAAGATTAGCAATCATTCTAGGGAAATCCAACACTTCATGGTCCATAGCTTTGCAACAAAGACAACTAGGTCTTCTCCCAGGGAATTCATTAGCAAGATGTTCTGGTCTTCTGCAACTATAACATAGGGTTAATCCTCTCTTTCTTTTAAATTATCCCCAGTCTTTCCTGTATTGTGCACCAAGACCATGGTAGCTAACATGAAAAAAATTCTTTCTAGGATCCTGCATCCATTTGTTAGTCCAAACATTCTTTCTATGCATAGGTATAACATATCTTCCACTATTCTTATCAGATCTATTCATATCAAATCTTTTTTCATCTATTAGTGCCCTAGTTTTCAAGCTAGGACAGAATCTATTAAGCATACCCAGATCCATACTCTAGAAACAAAAATTCCCACTAATCTTACTTCTATAGAGCACAAATCTTTCATATCTAAAACTTTTCACTATTCTTACCTTTATCAGGGCAAAAAGCTTACAGATCTTACCTCTTTTCTTCATATCTAACCTCTTTTCTTGGCACAAAGCTTCACAGGTCAAGTAAAATGCTGTGCACTAGGGCAAAAGATCTATGCACAAGGATTTCTCAATTTCAGGACGAATCTTTGCACAAAGCTTCTTTTTTCTTAGTTCCCAACAATCACAGTTTCAGGTCCCAACAACAGAACCATTTTTTGGCATAGGGGCAGACCCAGGGTTCAACGCTACAACAATGCACCAACAAAACCCTAACTATCGACCCTTTTGGCAACACCTACGAAGCAGATGAAGTCTCACCCGAGTTAGAGGCAGGGGTGGTTGCAGGACTCAAGTGTCTGCAACTTTAGTTGGGACACAGATCTGTGATTATGATACTTAATAAAGCACTTAGCACCGTGAGTTCCTCAATATGCAATCAACATCTACTTCGCTAATAAAATAGAGCTTCATATCATTCACATTGATCTAATGTATTTAACCACTTAGCATAAGTAAATAGATTAGATCCAGAAGATCAAGCACTAAGCACATTCATTTAGGTCAGATCTAACATTCTCACATATCATTAGCACAAAGCATAAACAAATTTATCTGTCTCTACCAAAGCACTTAGCAAGAGAAAACATAAACACATCAAGGCAAAGCAAAAATCATAACAACACAATGTTTATGTGGTTCACCCCCACCCTAGGGCTACTTCCACCAACTCTTCTTCTTTATTGTCTTCAATCAATCATTTACAAGCACAAAGCCATCAAAACCCTTACTCCTCCTAGGACAAGAGATCTGCGTAGCTCACTAGATCCTCCTTCCCCGAGTAGATCTAAGCACACATTCTTCCACAACTTCTTACAATGACTCTCACTTAGCTCTGCAAGCCTCACACAAGCACAAAGCACTTACAATCCTTCGATCACATAGATCTAGCACTTAACTCATCAAACTATCAGTCCGATCCTTATTACAATGCCTAGACTTCTATTTATATATACAAAATAGGCCTAAACATGTGTAAACCCATGGGGCGACATCCCATTCTCGTTACATAATCCCAAAAACCCAAAAAGGACCCAAAAAGGGGCCGAGATCCTGTGATCTACGCTTCATCTTGTGCTCCTCCTTCGACAGGCTGTCGAAGTCCCAAAATAGGTCAATATGACTAAGAATCCCCCAAAACTTGGTCAAGGACCAACACCCATGGACAAAATATTTGATGCAGGATGGATTATTGTTCAAAGGGATCCAACTATGCATACCAAGATGCTCAATGAGAGATAAACTACTGAAAGAGAAACAAAGTGGAGGTTTAACTGGACATTTTGGTCATGATAAGACATTTTCACAACTGAGCAATTCATACTATTGGCCGAGCATGAGGGAAGAGGTGAAAAAGTTTGTGAACAAATGCAGAATTTTCCAGTATGCAAAAGGAAGACAACAAAACACTGGTTTGTATCAGCCATTGCCAATTCCAGAAAGGCCATGGGATGCAATCATTATGGATTTTGTATTGGTATTTCCTAGAACCCAGAAAGGGAGTGATTCCATATTTGTTGTGGTGGACATATTTTCAAAAATGGCACATTTCATACCATGCCGGGAAACAAACGATGCTACACACATAGCCAATTTGTTTTTCAGAGAAGTGGTGAGATCTCATGGATTGCCTAGGAGAATAGTCTCAGACAGAGACACAAAATTTGTAGGACATTTTTGGAGAAATCTATGGAAGAGGCTGGGGAGAAAATTGTCCTTTAGTTTAGCATATCACCCTCAGACATATGGACAGACTAAAGTAGTAAACATGAGGCTGGGAATTTTGTTAAGAAGTTTAGTCATTGAGCAAGGCCGTCAATGGGATCAGATTCTGACAAAAGCAGAATTTGCATTTAACAATTCAGTGAACATGAGCACTGAAAAAAGTCCATTTGAAATTGTGTATGGTATATAGCCAAGAGGGATTACAGAGTTGAGAGATATGAATCAAGAGAAATTCAGAATTGCTGGCTCAAAATATTTTGCAACAGAAATGCAGAAACTCCATGACAGAGTTAGAGAGAAGATACAGGACAACAACCTGGAATATAAGAACATAGTTGACCAGAAGAGGAGAGAAGTTCAATTCAAAGTAGGATATGAAGTTTTAGCTCATTTGAGAAAAGAAAGGTTTCCAAGGGGAACATATAACAAGTTGAAGATGAAGAAGATATGACCATGCAAGATTCTCATAAAATTTGCAGCCAATGCTTATGAAATTGGATTGCCAGACAATGTTGGGATATCACTGATATTCATTGTTGCAGACATGTATCCTTACAAGAGAGATGATGCAGGAGAATCAAATGATCAGAAAGAAGTTCGGTGGGAAGAACAAATGCCCACAACATAAAAACCTCAGATGGCGAGAATCATAGAATAAAGAGGTTGAAAGAAGACCAGGAGGAAGACATATCATGAATACTTAGTGAAGTGGAAATATCATCCAGTGGAAGATTCAAGTTGGGTCACTGAACCTGATATGTTGAAGCATGGAAAAATAGTGCAGGAGCTCATGGACAAGATCCCATGAATATTTTAGCTAGAGAAGTATGATGTAGGAGCATCGCCTTCAAATTCAAAGAAGCAAGCGTGTAGGCAGGGATACGACATCTCAGCATGACAAAATTTCAAATCAACATTTAACTCAGAAACATAACGAGTTGTTGAGATATTTTGGGAACAACATTTTTAAATATATTTTGTGTAAAGTATTGTACGACTGTAAGGAGTTGCAGATAGAGAGTGTTAGCTCTTATTTGGTAATAATTGATATTTATTGTAATAGGACAAGGTAGGTAACCGCTAGAAATTGATAGGATAGGTTGTAGATAGGACGGAGAAGAGCTCGAGGAGCCACTCCTTAGATAGATTATTGTTGTATTGTATTAGTAGAAAAGAACGAGAGACAAGAGTGAGTTTTTTGTTTTAGAGTAGCAGATAGGAAAATAATAAAGATGCAGTGAAGAACTGTAATACGATGTAATTTATTTCATGGATGAATAGAACAGACAGAATTGTTCCAATTCCTTGGATAATGTATATTTTGAGGTGTGATTGAGTGAATGGTGTATTCTGTGTGTGTTTTAAGTTCATTTCATTTATGTATGATTGTTTATGGTTGATCATATGAATTTGTGACGAATTGGATAAGTTTCAATCGTTTTCTTCTGAGAACTCGTATGCAAGGAGTGCATATCGTATGCAAGGAGTGCATATCATACGCAAGGAGTGTGTCAGCAGAGTCTTGAATTGACTCTAAGGAGTTCAGAAGGAATTCCATGAAATTAGACCAAGTGCAAGGAGTGCACAGAATCAGGAAGCGACTAAGTGTCGAAGAACCAGAACAAAGAAGCGTAAGGAGTGCAGGAAGAGTTTATTTCAAAGAAATCCTTCAATCTAAGTTTGTCGAGATCCCATAGGAACGCAAGGAGTGCGTGGAAGATAAAAATCCTCAAGGGGATCAAGCCCAAAAGATATAGCGGGGATAAATATTCAAAGGGAGTGAAGCTTTGAAGGTTTCACGAGTTATCGATAAAGATCCGTCCAGGAGGGAGTGAGATCATTCCAGATCATTGGATTTGGGTAAGTGCACGAGATTTAAGTCTTTTGTGCACACAAGAGCGAGGAATTTCCGAAGTCCTGAAGAGGCTAGGGACCATCCATCATCCAAAGGGACAGGTGGTGCAAGATCTATAACTTCGGGAGAAAATGAACTTGTAGGAGTTGAAACTCTCGAAGTCCGAAGAGATGAAGCGATTCAAAACCGTCGATCTAAGGGAGACACGCATCGAAAGATCGTCGACTTCGGGTGAAAATGCTCCGGGAGAAAGAGAGTGTGTAGGAGTTGAAACTTCTGAAGCCCGAATAACCAAAGTGAATCGTTTCTGTCGGATTCATAAGGACACACAACAAATATCCGTTGACTTCGGGTGGAAGTACTTCGGGAGGATGCAAGTGCAGAGAGTTTGAAACTCCCAAAGAGATGAAGTTAATCGTAGCCATTGAGTTGTGGGAGACACTCGTCGATAGATCATGGACTTCGAGTGGAATTAATTCAGGAGGAAGCAAGTGCAGAGAGTTTGAAACTCTCGAAGCCTGAATTGCCAAAACAAATCATGACCGTTGATTTGAGAGGGACACATGTCGATTGATCGTGGAGATCTAAGAGTGCATGCTATAGAGAGAAGGAAGGAAAGGAGAAAAAGGGTCATTGATTGAAATTTGACAAAGGCAGAAAAGAAGATAGACCTCAGCCGTTGATTAAGAGGCACTGCCTAAGATCACAAGATCAATGGTCATGCTTAATAGCGGGGAGAAAAAGTGATCGGAATTTAAAATCTTAAGAGTGAGCTGCAATCAAAACCACAACATTTCCAAAGGGATACATGGAAACTGGTAGTGAATTGCAGGGATAAAAGTAGTTTGTTCTCAAACCACTCTTGGCCACCCCGCAATCATGTGCTTACGTGAGGTCATCGCCTGAGGTCACATGCAGGAAGGGGCTAAGGGAAAATGATCTAGTGCCTGAACTTGATATACGGGAAAACAAAGGAAGAGGTTGCGGGTATCATAGGACCTGCACCAAAAGATGAAAGGGCCTGTGTTTAATTACAAAGTGAGACCATCAATGTTTCAAAGAGTCGATTTGGCTCGGGATATCGAAGATCCTTGAATGGGAGGTCACACAACCCCGAGGGAGAGTAGGGGGTTTGCATCACTGACACTAGCGCAAAATGGGCTTATACCTGCACTGACACATTACACTTCATTAACTGCACCGCTAGCTCAACAATATATAAAAGTTAACCTAGCAGTGCACCAAGTTTAATCAATCGCGTTAGGGCGTACCCGAAACATAACACCCCAAAGAGTCAATGTTTAAAATCACCTCCATACTTTATAATAACATTATATACATTGAAAAAATCGCACCGATGTCGTTGAACATTACGCATTAGTGCACCTAAATGTCCAAAAGTGTACCGACGTAGGGTAAACTAAAAAAAAATACCAAATTGATTTTCATTTTTATAGTGTTTCTCGTGCTTCCAAACTATCGACAAGCATTGGTGCTCACCTTTCTTCCTAAGAGGCCCTATTTATGGTGCTCTACATCGACTTTAATAGATCCATTGGTGGATTCCACACATTTCCAAATTTTGGAAATTACCACAAATTTTAATTTCATTTAAATGGTGCAACCATGCCTCCTCATGATAGAAGAGACCAAGGAAATTGTTTATTACCTTCCTATTTTCTTTTTCATCCATTCAAAAGTACAATTTAGTTTGAAATTTGTGATTTTTTTCAAAAAGAAATCAATTTCTCGTAATGTGTCTGAATGGTTTGACTCACCCGAAGCAGTGTGTATTGTGTTAAACACACAGTGAGCTCTACCTCCGATGCACCGAATAAATGTATGCACCAACACCATTCACTCAAGTGCATTGCGATGAATTATTAGGAACAAAACGACGTGTCCTTTGAAATGCCTTGAAACTGGGGCACAATGGGCTTCTTCCCGCACCGACACATTTCACTTCATTAACCACACTACTAGCTCAACGATATATAAAATTTAACCCAGTGGTGCACCAATTCTAACCAACATTATCGGGGCATACCCGAAAAATAACGTCCTAGCACGTCAATGTTCAAACACACTTCCATACTTTATAAAAAACATACACACACTAAGTAAATCTCTCCAATGTCTTTTAACATTACACATTGCTATACTTCACTCAACTAACAACACCACTAACATAACTACTTATAAAATATAACATAGTAGTGAAACCATTGTAATCCAACGCACCAATATTGTATACAGAAATGCACTGGGACATATATTTCCCAATTTTTCATAGTGAGGTGTCTCATTGGACACGTCACTCTCGTTTCTCTATCCTTTATAATGTGGTGCATCATTTGGAACTCCCTGAAACTGATGCACAATGGGATTCTACCCGCACTGACACATTTCACTTCATTAACCGCACCACTGGCTCAATGTTATATGAAAATTTAATGTAGTGGTGCACCAATTTTAACCAATCGTCCCGGTGTGTGCCAGAAACATAATGCCTCAGTATGTCAATGTTCAAATGCACTGCTATATTTTATAAAAAACAAACATGCATCGAATAAATTTCACCAGTTTCATTTAACATTACCCACCAGTACACTTCACTTAACTAACGACACTACTAACATAACAATTTATAAAATTGAACGTAGCGGTGCAATCATTGTAATACAACACATTGAAACTGTATATATAAATGCACTAGGACATATTTTGGCCAAATTTTCATAGTGGCGTGTCTCATTGGACGCCTCGTTCTTGGTGCTCTATCATTTACAATGTGGTGCATCATTGGGAACTCACAGAGAACCGGTGCACAATGGGCTTATACTCGCACCGACACATTTCACTTCATTAACCACACCGTTGGCTCAACATTATACGGAAATTTAACATAGCGATGAACCAATTTTAACCAACTTTCCCGATGCATCCTGTTGGACACACTGACCAAACTGAGAGTGGGGGGGGGTGAATCAGTGTAGGGCTCTTTTTACACTTCTTTCAAAACTTAGTCAGCAACCACTTCAACTATTATTATTCATTCACAATTAGTTACTTGAATATAACAACACCATTCATCAATAATAGAGAACATTAAATCATCACCATAATGAACAAAAATAACACTAGATATATGTGTCATCTTTTGTATTATGTTGTTACATGAGAATATAATCTCTGGGGTTTATCAAAACCAACTGAAAAGAGAACCAACTCCAAGAGAGTACCAACTCTCAATAAAATACCCAACTTTCATATCTCAACACCAACTGAGATGTGAGGAATCCAACCCTCAAGTACAAGACCCATCTTGTAGACATAAAACAATCTGTCCAACCTGTACCAACATGTACCATGCATCAACCATGCATTGACTTGTACCTGTACCATCAACAAGTGCATCAACCATGCACCAAACCTGTATCATCAACCATGTACCAACCATGTACATGCACATCAATCTGTACCAAATCATGCATCAACCATGCACCACCAACTGTGCCAAACTGTGCATCAACCATGCACCAAAACTGTATCATATGCCTCAATCATCAACAATGTACATCAACACCATACCAAGTACCAATCATGTACCATACCATGTATCAACCAGTACCATCAACCATGTATATCAACCATGTACATCAACACCATACCATATACCATAATATATCATCAATGAAGTGCCTCAATCATATGCCAAGAATACGTGACAAATGTGTACCAAGCATATATATAGATCACCAACAAGTGCCTCATACATATACCGAAAACGTATCTCAAACAATGTACCCAATATCTAACATGCTCCTCAAACCATGTGCCTCAACCATATAATTCATGCCATACACCATAACAACATCAACATGTAACCATCAAAACATGCATATAAACATACATGTAACTCTATAACATACCTGGTGTATGTGATCACAGACCTGCAAACCTTCCTCAACTTCAACAACAAGAGAATAACATCTTCATCAAACATTACCTTAGTCTCACGGGACTAGTTTTTGGATTAATCACAAACACTAACTTTCAACAAGAATAACTTCATACCCGTAATGAATAAAGGTTTGAAACTTGTACAAAATATTGTTTAGAATATTCTCTGTAATTCCTCCAAGTTTCACTGCTTGTAACATCCCACAAAAGGAGTTATGGCACAAATGGTAGACCTTGTTGAATTATGGCTCATTCTAGAGAGAGACCTTGTAGAGAATTCCACACATGGAATAGTTAATATCGGAATCTTAAAATCACACCCAACATACTAAGGAATGTAAGTTATCCAATTAATTTGGTCTCACTAATTTTTTATCCTCTATGAATAAGTTATGATTGTTTTACCTGGAACAATTGTTTGAGACTATTTCCAAGACTGGCCAAAAACCTTATCTTCCACAGAGTGTATCACCAAAACTACAACGACCCAGAAGCTAAAACTTCTACCACAAGTACCTTTCTATGTTGTATCAATATCCTCCACATTCCACTATCTGAATATTTCTAGAAAAACATTTATAGTGAAAATGGTAAGATGACCTGTAAATAACATACCTTAGGACACATCCTCACAAGACTTCATCCTCCCTTGGAATTTCGACCTTCTTTACTTCATCTTCCTCCTGAAAAATGCCTCAGATATCCTTGTTTACCTCATATAAGAATCACTTTATCAATTATATATATATTCAATGAACTTGTGTGTATATTTGATGTGCTTGTGAGAGACTTCTTGAGGTGTATTTATATTTTTTCTAAGTAACCTCTTTCCTTAACTTTGGGACCGATTTCCTTAACTTTATGGCTTCTTGAACACTTTGGGACCACTTTCCTTAACTTTAGGGCTTCTTGACCATTCTTTGGGGCTTCCAAATTTACAAGGCCATATCTCCATGACCGTGAGGAACCATGTGGTGTTCCACTTATCACCGAAAATGGC
>WSFP011493554.1:0-14565 GCA_009831015.1 Picea engelmannii | reverse complement strand
ATCATTCACAATTAAAACCATGCAATTTATCTTTGACTATCTTTTTTATAGTGGTGGTGGTTGATTCATGCATATGAAAAACATGGATATATAGTGATTCCCAAATCGAGTTAATATTCAAAAGTAAATATGAAATACACTAATAATTCCTAACGTTAACCATAATTCAATGAAATACTAAGAAATGCAATGGAAAACACTATCGGCATAATTTTGCACATGAACATTAAAATGGACTAATATAGGGTTATGGGTAAGTGAAAAGGGTTTAAAAATAAGGAAAAGATAATGTAAAAGGATGGTAATTTTGAGGCTCGGCAAACCGTCAAATGTTTTGGACTCCTGGAATCAGGGTATAGCTAGGGGTATCGATGTCCTATCATTCCATTGCTCGAAAATTTGTTTTATTTGACAATCTTTGGAACTAGGGATTTGCTCAAGATGAGATAATGCAATTTTTGCACTAAGGAGTCAATTTTTCAAAACACCGTATTCAAATATTGTGGGTAGAATTATCATGAGGTCCTTGGCCAAACATACTTGCATGATTTTATGGAACTCAATTATTCTATTTGGTTTGGATTTTATGTCCCAAAATGAAATTCTCAATGTGTCCCAAAATCGCTTCAAGAAGTGAGTTGCATCATACCATAAAACTCTAATAGGGGCTCTAATGGATGAAATATTGATTTCATTGGACTCCTGACATTGGGTTACATCTAGGGTCACTCCTCTCCTATAATTTCATTTCTCAAAAATTATTTGATTTGATGATCTCCAAAACTAGGGTTTTTCTTAGTAAAGAACAATGTTTTTTTTGCAAAAAGGGATTGAGTTTCCAAAACACTAGCTCGAGTGAATGTGTGTAGTGTTATCACATGGGCCTTGGAAAAACACACTTGCAGGATATTGTAGAACTCAATTTTGTTTCTCAGTTTGGATTTTATGCCCCGAAATGAAATGCTCAATGTGTCCCTAAATGGATTCAGGAAGTGAGTTGCAACTGACCGTAAAAATCTACTGAAGGATCAAATCAGTGTATTGTATATTATATTGGAATCCTCGCACAAAGTTACATATAAGGTAACCCCTCTCCTATGATTCAATTTACCAAAATTCTTTTTATTCGATTATATCTAAAATTAAGTTTTCTCTGAGTAACGAACAATACATTTTTTTAATAAAGGGGTCGATTTTGCAAAACACTAGCTGGGAGAATTGTGGGTATAGTTCTCACATGGGACTTGTCTAAACACACTTTGAATATCTTACATAGGTCAATTATGTTTCTCAGCTTAGATTGTATGGCGCCAAACAAAATTCTCAATGTGTCCCTAAATGGCTTCAAGAAGTGATCTACAACTCACCATAAAACTCTAACTGAGACTCAGATTAGTGAAGCATTAATCGATTGTAACTCATGATTCTAGGTTACAAATAGGAGCATCCGGCTCCTATGATTCCATCACCCATAAACCATTTTATTCGATGATCTGTGGAGATAGGGTTTTTCTCAATCCGGAAAAATGTAATCTATAGACAAAGGGGTTAATTTTTTAAAGAAGTAGCACATTATCAAAGTGCTAGAGTCCAAGACACTGGCAATGAGCAAAAAAGAGCCAAATGAGCTAGGAATTTGATGGATGACCATGATTTTTTTTAATGTATTAACTTCATAATTAATTTTTGATAACCATGAAATGTTGACCTAATTTGTTTTATCATTTTAGTATCCCTTCTCAGTCACAAATGAAATTTTTGTGTATGTTTGAACAAATCACTCACTTGAGAGGCTTGATATCCTCCAAAGAAATTGATGTTCCTGTTACACGTCAAAATTACTCAACTAGATAAGTGTCGCATATTCCTCTCAATTATCCTAAGTGTTGCATCTTCCTTACAACTTTCGCAAGTGTCACAAATTGTTCACAAAGTGTCGCAAACACTATTCGAGCATATTGCCATGCCAACGACACTGAGGCACTTAAAACATATCATGTACTTGATTTAGAGAAGAGGAATTTATTATCTGAAGTCAAAGAACTCTTGACACCTGAGAAGAGCTCTGTTACAAAGGTTTTAGGGGTGAGCGCTCCCCTATATCAGTCTTAGGAGCGCTGGCGCCCCCCTACAAGGCTCCAGGGAGCGTTATAACGCTCCCCTGCCCTTCTAAAGGAGTGTTATCCACCTTTAGGGCACTCGCGCTTCCCTCAAGCTTCCTAGGGAGCACTACAACGCTCTGATGCCCCTTTTGCAGGAGCACTGCCTAATCTGAGGCAGTAGTTGGCCCGTTGAGGAGAATAAGGGGAGGATCTTTCAAGTTTAGAAGGCAGTTGCATTCTAATTCTTGGTTCCATCAGGAGATCCCTGATCTAAGGAGGAGGTTACTCAACTTGTTCTAAAGATAAATAAAGAGGTTCATCTCCTTTTAACCTATATAAGAAATCTCTATGATGGTGGAAAAAGGGGAAGAATTGCTAGCATGAAACCTATGATCTCATAGGAAACACACATTCAGCCAAAGGAGAGTGATCAATGAAGTTGTCGTTACCCAGGTTGTGGATCTTTCGAGCAAGGGTTAGATGAAGGGGACTTGACGAAGCTGCCACATTCGCATCTACGATTGTAAGTACTGTTGTCGTTATTCTCATTAATATGACACACTTGGCCTGTTTCTTTCTAGTTTGTGTCTGATGTTACATGAACTTATCATTGATAGATAGATCTGTTTTCAAGCTAATGTCAATAGAGTAGGAAGTGGTCGTATCTTGTTTGTCTACAGAGCTCAGCGAGGAGCAAAGGATCGGATCTTAACTCGGAGCATGCAGGGACAAACGTCGATAAAGAGGTACTTTTGTTCTCCTTCCTTCTCATGTGTTAGTCTCTACAGATTTGAAAGGAAGTCAGTGTCCACGTTAAGAATTTTTTTGTCTAGAGTTAGGGTCAAGCTCTTAGAGGTAATCCACCTGTCCGCAGGGAGATTTTCCTACAACAGAAACTAGCGACTCCACTAGGGAGATAGCCTCAAATCGAAATTTTTTGTTTCGATTTCTCCTCATTGACCTTGTTCTACCCCTTGATTGTTTTAGACCTGGTTCACTCCTCTTTTGATTGGTTTAATGAGTTGATTGGCTCCCTAGCCCATCATACTCAGCCTAATTGTTGAGATTGAATTGCAATTTTTGGAATTTTTTGACATTTTTGGGAGTTTTTGAACCTGGCGCCCCTTTCCCTGTGTTAACAAAGCGCCAACGCTCCCTAATAGCCTTACAAAGAGTGTTATAATGCTCCTTGCCTTTAGAAACAGAGAGCCAACTCTCCTTTGGCCAATAAACCTTCCAGAATTGTTTTTTCAGGGTTTTTTCTCTGTGTTTCTCCTGCTGGGTAACCTTGTGTGTCAATCCTTCTTCTTTCCATCTTTGACATATGTCTTTTCCTTGAAGAAAAAACATCTTGTTGTTTGGATTTCGTAGCCTTCTTCACCATTGTTGTTGAGTTTTTCTACCATTTGGAGTTTGAAACCCATGCATTGTATTTCTCTCCTCATCGACTGAACGAAAAGTGCTGGTGAAGGCCATCAAAGGTCTACACATCTTTTCATTTGTTTTTAGCCAAGATCATTGTTCTTCGACTTTTTCTTTTGGGTGTGAAGTTTGTTTTCTCTTTTATTTTTTCTTTTCTTTCACCTCTTGTTTTGATTACAGCGAGAGGGTGTATTGTTTGCATGATTATTGCTTGTATTGGTCTAATTTTCATTCATCCAAGAAGATAATTAACAAGACGAGCTTTGCATTGAATTGATCATTATTCATATGCAAACAATAAAAAGCATCTTCATGATTGATTGTGCATGTTAGAAGGCATTTCGAATGTTTTAGCATCACATCAGGATTTGATTGAAGAAAATTTGTTTGAGGACATTCCTTATTAGTGCTTGTTAGTGAAAAAAGAACTTTCTCTCTCTCCCTCAGATAGATGTTCATCGAAAAGAAATGAATGCTTATCATATCTGATGCATTTTTGGGACTGAGTCGTAATTCCATTCGTTTGACTTCCATGCACCCCTTTTTGAGTAAAGAACAGCTATAAAAATCAACGCTAATTAAAAATTATTTAGAACTTTTTCTTTTCTAGGATCCTCTACCAGCAGTAGACTAGACTTAGTACTTTGGATTAGGCTGTGAGCATAACTCTCCAAAGTTTCCAAAACAAACATTAGCATCCTGAGTTAGGGAGAGTCAAATCCAATTATCATATAAGTCTACATGGGATCCCCCTCTCACACAGGGGTTACGCACGAGGTCGCATTCACGGGAGTTACAGAGATTATCCCTCCATGGTTCAACTGATTGTGGTGGTCAGATCGTATTATGGGGGTCACTTTAAGGTAAATCCACAATTACTGCGTGGAAGTCTTTTAGTTGATTTCGGGCTCGATACCCTGCCTGTACGTTCGGATCGGACAGTCGACTGTTCCCGCTAAGGGGCTGACTGCAAATTGGTAACCTTAGTGGCCACAATATTTAGGGTCTTACACAAGGGGACAGTGAAGGGAAGTCTCACTGTACCTGGAGAAGACATTGGTCAAACTCACTCGGGCTCCTTGGAGGGTAAATCCACAATTACTGCGTGGAATCTTGCACCAAGGCGTAAGTCCGTTAAGCAGGTCGCCATTGTAACAGTTCCACCTTATCCCCACCCCTTTTGGACTTGATCATGCGACGTTGGATTTCATCACCAACTAGTACGGTCATCAAAAGAAGGCCCTTTTTGCTTGGTTGTGATTCTTAGATTTCTATTAGCGTATGTTGTTTCTTTCCGATAGTTGGCCATAGATCTCTTTTGCCGACTCTTTTTCGCCAACATCGAACCTCCACGCTATTCGCGGAGGCTACAGGGACTTCCTCCAGAAAATGTGGAAGGAAATACCCCTTTACCCCCTCATTCTACGGAGGAATCTCCTCAACAGAGCGAGGTTCAAAATACTACAACTTCCCAGGAAGAAGTTCCCACTCCTTTGGAGAATTTTCGAATTGTTTCAGAATCTCTGGAAGCTTACCACATTCCAGAGGGATATGAACGACGTATCCTCCAACTGAATTCCACTGGTGAATTTGTCGTCGTCAATCCTTCTAACATTTCGGCTGGGTCCCATCAAAACCCTCTAGCCGATGACCCTTTTTGGACCTCAGACATTGTTCGAAGTCCACCATGCTTGGTGTGAGATCTTTATGGAATGGGGGAAGGTGTTGATGCAACCATCTCCTACACCGTACCCCTAAACCATTTTATCGGTACCACCACTTTTACAGCCACACCACCCGTTGGTCCAAACATACCGTTCATTGGCCCAAGGTCTACTCTTCCCCTCCAGATGACCCATTCTACAATGGTCCCTCACATTCTGACTATTCTCGCTGGTAATGCAGTGGTCAATCAAGCTGCGATTGGCACACCTATAACTCCAAGACCTACACTCCCTTTTGGGTTCAGGGCACTGAATTCTTTCACTGCCACCACTGCCCAAGCTACCACTACCCAAGTTATACCGGGAATTTCCATACCTATCCAACAACCCGGAGGAACCGGTCTTGGTGGTCCTAATCTGCTCGACAACACCGGTCATTATTTTACGTCTGGTTCTCAAATTCTGGGAACTCTACCTCAAGCTGGGGGGCATCCTCCCACCGGAAGACAAATTCCATTCAGGGGGAACCCTCATGCTGGGGGGCAGCCTCAATCCGGAGTCTACCATCAACCACACGGACAAAATGTATTTGTCGCACCTAATCTGTGGAACATCCTTTTTCAAGGGAACCCACAGTTCCTGGCAGGACAAAATTCTCAGACTTCACAACAACCCCCTTATGGACAAATGCCAAACCCAACCTATAACCTGCAAAACCCATCTGGTTATCCTCCGCTCACACATGCTTCTCAAAACACCTCAAATATTGTGTACTCTGGTCAAAACCAATCTCATACAAGAGGGCCCACTAGTTATAATTACTCACATAACCCGGTAATGGGCCCAACTGGTGTCCCACTACCACACCAACATTACCCACAAGTTCACCGACAACTACCTTTTCTAGCTACACTGGATCTTCCAGACTTGTCTCGGTTAACGAATGACCCTATTTATCATTCTCCGGTTTGGCCAGTTATTCCAGCTAAACTTCCTTTTGATATCCCAAAATTCGACGGAAAGTCCGGAGAAGACCCAAACAACCACGTGATGAATTTCCATTTGTGGTGTTCATCCAACTCCCTCATGGACGATTCTATTCGTTTGTGTCTTTTCCAACGAACACTTACAGGTTCCGTAGTGAAATGGTATATTGAACTACCACGTGCATCTTTTCACGATTTCAACTCCCTCGCCATGTCCTTCCTTACACACTTCCAACTGCCCATTCGATACGAGACAGGTACTGAACTATTAACCTCCCTTCATCAGACAACTTCCATACATATCTCTGATCACATTCATGAATGGAGATGATGATGAAGGCTAATCAAAGTGGTCATTCATGACCAATTATTAGCGAAATGGTTCACTAAATCATTGTTACCCCAGATCGCTCGTGATGTTTCCATGGGTGGTGTAGTCACCGAGGAAGAAGCCATTGCCCGAGCTCAGTACTTAGACTTAGTATATTCACAGTCCGGTACTCTGTACGAGTTGATATTGAATGCTACCTGTGCCACTAATGATCCATCCAAACCATCGTATGCTTCCCACGCGGATGGAGTTATTGGCTCTGTCAAAACCCAATCTACTACCCATTCTAGTGGAACGATTCAGCGGCCCACTTCGACGGTTGCTCCCAGCTCGACTGCACCCTCTTCTACCCCCCCTCAAACTCAGGTATCTAAGGTGAATGCGGTCCAATCAACCCCTTAACAACAACTTGGGGGTAAGAAGAAAGCGAGAAATAAACGAAAGAAAAACAGTAACAACGAACAACCCAAAACCCAACCTCAAACCCCTGCTGCCAGAAAACAACCACAAAGAAAACCGAAATTCCCATGTCTCATTTGTGGGGATGATCACTACACTTGAGATTGCCCACATCGCGATGAAGTGGTAAAAATTTTCAAGGGAAATTCACAACCCGCTGTGCTTACTCAGCCTTTTCCACTGCAACAATCTTTGGTTGCCCAAACCCCCACGCCGGGGGGCAGTTCCAACCAACCCCATGATGAGGCCTCGACAAGTGCCCACATTTACATGTTTAATGGGGTTAATCTAACCACTCTCTCTATGAAATATGACACGCCAGTTAAACCTGATAAACCAAAGATTGCTAACGGTTCTTCGTCGGACCCATTACCATCCTTTGTTAATCCTCCGTCTGTTATCCCTCCATCCAAGCCACTCCAGATTGAGAAACCTTCTTTTGAATCCATCTTACTTCCTCCTAAGAGAACCATCTGGAAATATACTTTCAATCCCAATTCACGGGCGGACCAAAATTACAATATTGTAGAAGATTTGGCCCAAGCACCATGTGCTATGTCCTCCTTGGAAGTTCTACAACACTATCCCAGCCAACGTAGAATTCTCTTAGCCGCTATCGGCGCTTTCGATCCCGAGTCATCGAACAACCTCACGTTTAATATGGATGGTCATCAAATCGATGTTGTTGTTCACAGTCAACAAATCCACCAAACTATACTGGATGAGGGAGCCTCTACCTGTGTCATGTCTCTAGCCTACTGGAAAGGCTTAAAATCACCTACCCTTAACAAATCCCCTACGATGTTACGCACTTTCGATGGACGAGGTTTTCATCCTCACGGATTATTACAATCCTTAGTTGTTCAGTTTGACAGCAAAACTGTTACCGTTGACATCGAGGTGGTCGATTCCCCCCTTGATTACAACCTATTACTTGGAAGAAGTTGGTTCTACGCTATGACTGTCGTCGCCTCGTCGGTGTTATGATGTGTACAATTCCCCCATCAAGGAAAAATTGTCACCATCGATCAACTTGATTTATGTACACCCGACGCTCGCATCCCTGCCACCAACAACATTCCTTTTTTGGGAGACCACCTAGTTACGTATGAAAGCGTTGGTGTTGGCTTATTGAAATATTCTAGCCTTATGGGTACTTTCCCTACACCACTTCCACCTACCGCATATCATATTGTCATTGTTAATATGGTCTCGACTATGCCTTATCAATCCCTGGAATCATCTGATCCTTGGATTGTACCTAGTCCTTTGGAATTTGATGTGCTCAGTGACACTATGCCACTTAGCCCAGACGAGGTCGCATACGTAGCTATTCAATCTTCCTCTCCCTCTCCCAATAATTCACATTCATTGGCACCTGATGCCTATTCGATGCCCTCATGGTTGGATTCCCTATCATCTGTCGTCGATTACATTTCCCACATTTTCCCTTCTGATGAATCGATTATGGAAATGCTCAACATCGACGATTTACCCTAGGATGATAACCATCATCGATCCTCTTTTCTTCCACCGTTAGAAGAAATTCACCGAGACATACACTCTGTCTCCCCTCCCGATGTTATCGATGCTCTGCAATCTCCTATCCTCACACAAGATACTCTTTCTGAGGGGAACATGGGTAACATATCCACTACAATCGTGATTGACATTTCGATCAAAGAAGGTGTCACTAAAAACATTAACCTTGGTGCTAATTGCACACCCGACGAAGTGGTCTCTTACACCACTTTGTTTAAAGAATTCCATGATGTCTTCGCATGGAGCTACGAGGAAATGCTCGGGATCAACCCTTCAATCATCGTGCATGAAATCAAAACTTACCTTGACGTGAAACTCGTTCGACAAAAGCTTCACCTGGTTCATCCCAAGAAAATCGCAGCTATAAAGGCGAAAGTTGAAAAACTTCTAAAATCTGGCTTTATTTATCCCGTCCCTTTGACCGAATGGGTCTCCAACCTTGTTCTGGATGCCAAGAAATAAGGGACCATCCATGTTTGCATTGACTATCGAGATCTCAACAAAGCTTTTCCCAAGGACAACTACCCTACGCCCTTCATCGACCAAATCATTGGTAATTGCGTAGGGAGCGTAATTTTCTCTTTCATGGATGGCTTTTATGGATATAATCAGATTGAAATCTTACCTGCTGATCAACATAAGACAGCCTTCATCCACCCTTGGGGTACTTTCGCCTACCGAAAGCTACCTTTTGGCCTTAAAAATGCTGGTGCCACTTTCCAGCAAGCCATGTCGTACGCTTTCCACGACATCAAACATATAGTGGAACCATACCTCGACGATTTACCCACCCATTCGCCAAATAAATTCGCTTGCATCGATCACTTACGGGCGATTTTTCTTCGATGTAGGTTCTACCGTACTCGTCTGAACCCACACAAATGCATTTTCGCTGTCGAATCCGGTCGACTCCTCTGTTTCATTGTCTCCAAAGACAGGATCAGGGTGGATCCCTTAAAGATTAAGGCCATCCTAGCCTTACCCCCACCTACCAATTTAACCCAAATCCAAAGTTTGCAAGGCAAATAAAACTTTCTTCGTCGTTTCATCTGCAACTATGCTAAGATCACTAAAGGATTTATGCGGTTACTGCAAAATACCATCCTTTTCATCTGGGATGACACTGCCCAACGGTCATTCGATGCCCTCAAGCACGCTTTGACCCACGCACCTTTGTTACATCCCCCCGAATATACAAAGGATTATATCCTTTACTTGGCCGCTTCTACTTCCACCATTGCAATGGTGTTAGTTCAAGAAGACCCCAACGGGGAAGAACATGTGATTTATTATCTGAGCAAGAGTTTATCTGGACCCAAACTAAGATATTCGCATGTCGAGAAACTGGCTCTGGCAGCCGTCATCATTGTCCAGAGGTTCTCCCATTACATCTTATTACGCACTAGCACGGTAATCGCAGACTCCAACCCTATGTACCACGTCTTGACATGTCAAGTACTTGGGAGCAAATATTCAAAATGGATCGTTATTCTCCAAGAGTTCTATCTCGAGTTTACGAAGGCCAAAGCCAAAAAATCCATGGTGTTTTCCAAGCTCATCTGTGCTCTCCCTCATGCTGATGAAGATATCGAAACTAGATATTCTCTACCTGATGAATCTCTCTTCCTCATCAACATCTTTGATCCTTGGTATGGGGACATTATCCTCTACCTTCAAACTTAACGTTTTCAGACCGACATCCCTCGCGAAGAGCGTCGACGCATTCGTCACCACTCTCGTTGTTATCTCATCATTGGTAACACCTTGTATCATCGTGGTATTGACACCATCCTTCGGCGATGTCTAATTCATGAAGAGGTTGAACGCGTTTTGAACAATTGTAACCTTGGTGCCTGTGGAGGTCACCTTTCCGGGATGGCCACAACCCAAAAAATCCTACGTGCCGGCTACTTTTGGCCCTCGATTTTCAAAGATTGCATCGAGGCTATCAAAAAATGCCCACCCTGCCAAATCTTTAACAAGAAGGCATGTACCCACCCTACTGCGCTACACCCCATCATCGCCATTGGCCCCTTTGCCAAATCGGGCATCGATTTCATGCAGTGTATTCCTACCTCAACCAGGGGGCACGGTTACATCATCGTCGTCATCGACTACTTCACCAAATGGGTTGAGGCCATGCCTACCTTCCTGAACGATGGCCGTACTGCATCTTTGCTCCTTTTCAACCATATCATAACTCATTTTGGGGTACCATGTGCCATTGTCATTGATCATGGTGCACACTTCAAAAACCAGATGATGAGCGAATTACATGTCAAATTGGGTTTTCTCCATGAAAACTCATCCCCTTACTACCCACAAGAAAATGAACAAGTTGAAGCCATCAACAAAGTCCTAAAAACCATGATCCAACACATGGTAGGGGAAAACAAAACATCATGGCATTTACAACTTTTCTCCGCTCTTTGGGCTTATCGCACCTCTGTGAAAACTTCAACTGGATTCACCCCTTTCGAGTTGGTCTATGGCATTGAAGCCATCCTACCAATCGAGTGCGAGATTCCATCACTCAAAATGAAAATAGAACTCCTGCCCCACACTTATGCTGAAGAAGAACGATTCTTATATTTATCCAAACTGGACGAAACACGTCGCGATGTTGCTCTCGCAAATGAGCCACATCAGAAAAAAATCAAGAGCCAATATGAAAAATTCGTCCACCCTTGGAATTTTGCATAAGGATACTTAGTCCTCATTTACGACCAAGGTCACGATAAATTGGGGATAAGAAAGTTAGAACCTATGTGGCATGGTCCTTACATCGTGAAGCGTGTCCTACATAGAGGTGCCTACGAATTAGTTGATCATGATGGAATTTCATTAGGAGAGCCCTGAAACGGGCTTTAACTTAAAAATTACTATGCCTAGATCACTTGGCATCTGTACTTTGTACATTATTGTATTTTGGTGTGTCTTTTCTTTCACGTGCTCGAATCTTTACCGTTGCCACTCATGACTGTGCTTGTGTTTTCATACGCAGATGACGTCTTCCTTTCCTATCTTCTTGGGTTCACAGATGGCGCTAGCCGACATACCTGGAACATTGCTTCGGAAGCATGGGTTATTTACCAATTTGACGAGATGGTGAGTTTAGGAGGTATCTTCTTAGGACCAGCAACCAACAATATGGCAGAATATCACGCTGTCATTGGACTGTTGACCCAAGCCTCCTCTCTAGGTATCTCTTGTATCATTATCTACTTATACTCCCAACTCGTGGTTTATAAACTCAACCGTATCTATGCTATCCGTAGTCCTATCCTACTACGTCTACACTTGCAAGTTCATCGTCTTGAGTGAATGTTCGATTACATTGAATATAGACACATTCCAAGAGAACTTAATAGTGTTTCGGATTCGTTAGCTAATTATATCATGGATCAGTATCTTGCCCACATATAAGATTTAAGGAAAGAAAAATTGTACATTACATGTAAATTAAAACACATCAGAGACTCTAATCTCCCCGCACTACATTGTGCTGTGAGTAATACATCACCGTGCGCACTACGTGCCTCAATAGAGAATTGATATTTTCTGGTACTCCCACAGTGTGCCTGTGCAGATGTAAAGGCACTTCTCCCCTCTGTAAAGGAGGAATGCCCATCGTAAGGCCTTGGAGGTTTCTCTCAACCTCCTGGAGACCTATCACTAGTACTGCCGGATCTGTTGCAACCAGGATGCCCCCACGATGTCCTGGTATCGGTATATCAGTCGGGCGCACTGCTCCCTTGTCTGCATGTTAAAAACAACACATCTATTAAAAACTCTTCTATATACCCAAAAAAATATATATACATCAAAAACTTAAAAAACAAAACTCGACAACGTATGGCTTAGTCTCACCTGATACATCCCAGTCTTCCCCCACAGGCAAAATCAAATCCATGCTCCCACGAAAATCTACCTTAGCATAAGGGAAGTCCTCTATCCAGAGATATTGCCATCTCAGCCAGGCAAAGAAATCGCCAGTGAAACAGAACTCTGACTCCAATACTAGCCTTGGAGACAGACTAGTCCACCTCTCCATCCTCGGTTCATCCACTGGTCGCACTTCCAGTGCTATATGAGGCTTCATCTGAGGGATGCGATCTAGAAAAAATGAGACAAAAAATGAGCCATAACCAATCTGCTTATCTCCAGTCCTGAACCGTGAAATCTATTCCTTCACATTTCGGAGGAACCCTACACTGTAGTTGAACAGTGTTGGTTCCAAACAATGAACACCATAAGCCACCTGTGATCTTGATGCCAGATGTGCGCTGGTACTACCTGTCACGCTCGTGATAGCAAATAGTATAGACCGGAGGGGCAGTTCTTGAATATCCTTGATAGGGATTCTACCCCCTACCAGCCTTGCTCCTGGGATACAGTGGCGTGCCATATACATGTCCACTTGTTCAGGTAGTGCTCGCTGCCCGGAGAAAGATATGGGGACCCCTCTTTTCGAGAGGCCAGTCAAAAAATACATGTCTTCTAACTCAATGGTTAAAAGTTGTGTGCCAATTCGAAATCCTTTCTCTACAACATCCCATAGGCCAATCATATGCTCAAGTAATAAAATTTCTTTCTTCATTTTTTGTAACTTGAAGAATTTGAGAAAACTACAAGCTCGCAAGGTGGCCCGTGTACAAGGAATACGCAAGGCGGCTAAGTCATCCATCTCATGTTCACTTTCTTTCCACTCGATCATGGTCGTCGAAGTTATCCACAAAACAAAAAATCAAGAAATTCATTATTTCCACGTTTTGGCAATTTTGGCAATTTTCAAAAGCAATTTAAAATATGAAATAAGGTGCCCACATCATCTAAAAGTGACCACACACTCTTTTATAACTGCCACGCCCTCCCTAGTCATTTAACATTCATCAAATAACAATGAAAACATTTAAAAAAAAATAAAAAATCAAAACGACTTTGGGGCTGCGTGGGCACATGGGGAGATTTTTTATGGATTTCTTGCTAAAAAACGACTTATATAATGTACTATTGGGGCATTGGCATCCTCGCCATCCCTTTCTGAAAACGTTTTTGTAAAATAATCCCCTTTTCCCATTGATTTTTAAAGAGGTCGATTTGGTTCTATTCGGGGAATCTTAGGGCTTCGTATTTTAAAATAAATAATGATATTAAAATGGATACTAAACCATGTAATTGAAATAAGATGAGATGGACACCTACCTGGTCCAAACGACAAGCGAAACGGTCAACTGTGGCTCCGGCAGTGAACAAAACAAGATCCACTTCAAAACGAGAATCTCCACTTCTCCAAAATCCTTGTGCAAAACAAATGGTAAATGAAATTTTCAATATATTTTTATATATAAATTTTCATTTTTTACAAGGTATAGTCATTTTTGGGTTTCTCTAATAATATAATGGCTTTACTAAACCCTGGTTTGCAGTTTTGGCATCGCAGGTTTCCTGGCAGTTCTGATGGATTATTCACCTTGTCGCACTTATGAGCATAGTCTTAGTTCGTTCTCGAGCTCGACAATATGAGAACGTAACCGGGTAAAATTTTATCTCTTTTTCGGACCTGTATGAATAAACGAACACACGAAAAAGGAACCCCCCTGTTGACGGGCGAAAACGACCGTCCGTCAATTAAGAGAGTGGAACCGGTCCGGGGTTGTCTAATAACCCAAGCCGTTTGGAATGGACCACCCTGACGAGTTTAACGGCTCCGTTGGCCGCCCTAAGGTCTCCTAAAGAAGCCGAAGAGGATAGCCGATCTGAGTTGAGTGATCTAACTAAACTAAAAACTACTAAATCAAATACCTAATTACTAATTTAATTACAATTTATTCACAAATGTGCATTATCTACAATCTACAGGTTTGAATGAAACCTATGAAACTGATGTGTTTGCTGTCCTAAAACAGCGAAGGATAAGTCTTTTTAATTTTATGATTTAAGAACAAGAAAGTAAGTTAACTCAATTTAAACGATTTAATCTATCACTTAACTCACTTACTAGCTAATATACTAAGCAAATAATTGAAAAACAAACCTAGTAATGCTCCAAATCTGCC
>WSFP011493551.1:0-14566 GCA_009831015.1 Picea engelmannii | reverse complement strand
CATTACACTTTAGTTCAAAAATAGAACTAGACTTAAGACTTCAGTTGCAACTCAACATTACACTTTAGTTCAAAAATAGAACTAGACTTAAGACTTCAGTTACAACTCAACATTACACTTTAGTTCTAAAATAGAACTAGACTTAAGATTTCAGTTATAACTCAACATTACGCTTTAGTTATAAAATAGAACTAGACTTGAGACTTCAGTTACAACTCGACTCTTTACAAGGCAATTCAAAATTCTCTTCATGGTGGATAATGTTACACGTGCCAACGCACTAGATCAATACATTTATATCATTTTCAATATTAGGAATATTGTTTGTTTCTAGCTTATAGAAATTTTATATTCAACCTAACTTTTGCTAGATGCCTTGACTTTTTCTCGTGGCTCACAAGGCTTGACTAGGATCATAGAGGTTGTATGTTCCCCTTGACTTTTGCACTAGTCTTTTTATGCTCATAGAGGTTGTACGTTCCCATTGACTTTTTCACTAGACTTTCTATGCTCACAGAGGTTGTACATTCCCCCTGACTTTTGCATTAGACTCACATAGCATCTCATTCATCCTGACTTTTGGTTTGACTCATAGAGGTTGTACGTTGCCCCTATCTTTTTTCAATACCTCACAAGAGTGTTTGATTCTCCAAATATCCCTGGATAGCCTCAGGGTGGCCCATATGGCCTCTCATTGGAGAATGACTGTTGATGCTGCCAAATTTAACACACCAAGGTATATCTCAACATGTACCAACATCACCAAGGCATGCCTCAATCATGTACCACAACATCCAATGCATGTACGTCAAACATATACCATAACCTCATCAAGAAGTGCCTCAAACATGCATCAATATCACCAAGAAATTCACCTCATACATGTACCAAGAATATCCCTCAAACCATGCACCAAAGATGTGCCTCAAGCATATACCAATGCCTCAATAAGATAGCAAAGACATGACCATCACATCACCAACATGTAACCAAGATGTTCCTCAAACCATGTGCCTCAAGTATGTGCCAACATCCATAAACCATGTACCAAGATATACCATCAAACATGTGCCATATCACTCATGATATTGGTCAAGCATATACCATAAAACAAACCATATGCCAAGTATCCAAGATGTTCCCTCAAGTCATATACCAAAACTCACAAAGACATGCTTCAAGCATGTACCAAACTTCCAATATGAAAGCCTTAAAACACATAGAATAATATACCTTTAGACTTGTAGCTGAACTGATACATGCGATTCTAGACCCGTAGCTCTTCCTAGCCTCAACAACTTGGTACTAGCATCCTCCTTCAAATTTGATTTAGCCTTGCGGGACTAATCCATGCATCATGCAGGGCCTCGAGGGACAAGTGTCATACAACATGCTAGGTTTCCTCATGAGAAAAGTTCTGTACAACACGTGAGGGTACCTTGTGGGACACTAGTAGCTTGATCCACGGGGGTCAGCCAAACTAGGGTTTCTAAAAAGCCTTCACTCTCCATCGTAATGTTGAAACTTCTCCTTCGCACTTCCTTTGCTGCCTCCGACTTTCAACCTTAGATTTGTCAAATAGATCAAGTGTGCTCACATAGAAGATATTCAATAAAGTTGTGCATGTAAGAATGAGAGGCTTGTTGTTGTGAATTTATACCTTTTCTAAGTAACTTCTTTCCTTATATTTAAGACTTCTTCTGTGGATTCATCATTTTCCTTTTCATCATCTTCCTGAATTCTGACATTCTTTTCATTTTCTTCATGAATTTTGACTTCATCCTCTTTCTGGATTCTGATATCTTCCTTTTTGCTTGTAGATTCATCATGATCTCTCGTTGTTGCAAATCTTGTGAGTACGATCTCCGGGTCCTGATTTTCATTCACTTGCTCTTCTTGTTTTCCTTTTCTTTTCCAAACCTTCCTGTGTCTGACATCAATGTTTTCCTTCATGGGAGGTTCTATCATGCTTTTGTAATTTCGAGCTATGTGACCATAATTGTGGCATTTGTAACATTCAATATTTGAGAGAGACACATAATCATTTCTTGTTTGAACATTTCTTCCATATGCTCTACAATATACAACTTTGTATCTAAAGTTAGTACATGTAAAACAATGACCTAAAAATAAATTTTGATACCTGAGAGTGAATGATCTTCTTTGTGGTGAAGTCCTTCTGAATTCCTGCCTTGGCTGATCACAATTTTCTCTTTAGTTGTTTCCTTCATAATGGTTGAAGCTTCCTTGCTGCCTGAATGTAGAATGTCTTTTGTATTCATTCCTCTCTAACTCTTGCTAACCATGATTCCTTCCTTTAATAACTTTTGCATAACTCTTTTGTTGTGTTTCTTTTGTCATGGAGCTTGAACCTTCCTCAAAATGAACATTCTCGTATCCTAGTCGAGATTTGTCACTATATGGCCTTTGACTGTTGAGAATGTTTTCTAACACTTGATAACTTTTCAAGTTCTTGTTGAGCTTGTTGAATTCAACTCTCAATGTCACGACTTCCTTTTCAAACTTCTCACACTCTATTTCTTTCTTTATCATCTAGATCTACATTACTTCTCCCTTTCTCTTTCCTTCTTTAAGTTGGGTTTTCAAGGAGATGATTTCTTTCTTTGAATGATTTATTTTTCTTCCTTTCTTTCTTCATCTTAGTTAAAGAACTTATTAATTCTTCCTCAAGATCCACTTCACCTTCTTCTTCGTTGCTTTCAAGAGTTCTTTTCTTAGTTTCTGTATCCATAAAGAGTACTCTTTCTGAATCATTATCGTCTTCATCATCCTAATCAGATGAGGAATTATCTTCTTTTGAGTAGATATTTTTCTTGAAGCCTTTCCTTTTATCTCCTTTCTTGCTTCCCTTTTGATATTTATTTTCTTTCTTAGGATATTATTTTTCATCACTATATGAATTCTTAGCATAAGGACACTTATTTGGAAAATGACCAATTTTACCACAATTAAAACATTTTAAAGGAATCATACCTTTGTACTTGCCGGTTCCTCTCTTCAAATTTCTTACAAAGTTGGTTATTTCTTCATATTCGTCTGGATCATCGCTGCAGCTGCAATTTGGCTTTGACTCATGATTTTTCTTCTTCTTTGTCTTCTTGGATGCTTTGAAATATACTTATTTATCGCATGTATTTTTCTATTCTGTTCTCATTTCATAGGCTGTGAATATTCCATGTAGCTCGTCCATGCTTAACGTACCACTATCTTGTTAAAATTTTGGTATGCTAGTTTAACCATAGACAATGTCACATCATTGTCACCCAACCATATGAATTCACTATGCCACCCCCGAGCACACTAACCTTTTCTTAGATAGAATGATTCTGGCAAGTCCACACTAGAACCAACAAATAAACCCTAATAAAAAACACCACTGCTGGAACAGTAGCACAATAACAAGAGAACGTACCTCTACTAATAGAAATGAACCTTTACCAAGAGAAGAACAAAAGGGAGATACCAGAAATACTGAGATTACACCACGACAACGACTGTACCACCCTCTCTAGAATTGTGCCTCCTTCAACTGCAACTGCAACTACTTCTCCTCAAACTTGTGCCTCCTTCTGTTGAGTGAGTGAGTGTGAGTGTGCATGTTGGCCCTTGGGTATGGAAGTAACTGAAGATTAAGGCAGAAAAGGTGAAATGCGAACCACGCAGAAGACACAGTGACTAAGACTGGATCGAAGTGAGAAAAAGAGCAGAAAAGACGGAGCGAAGTCCAAGAGAACAAGTCGTTGGATGACAGATCATGGACAATTCAGCAAGCGGAAAAAGCCACTGTCGGATGCTTTGGAGCCCTGCGCGAGAAGGAAGGAAAGACAGGCTGGCGAAGCCCTGAAAACGTGGGTCAAGTTGACCTAGGGTTTTAGACATCTAGGGTTTTGATATCTAGGGTTTTGGCACTTAGGTTTCGGCCTAAGGCTATCGGTGAGCTATGGTAATGTATAAATAAGAACCTAGATGAGGGAAGAGGGTTCATTCTAGTTTTGTTATTGGCATGAGTGATTATTGTTGTGTGTGAGAGAGAAGTGCTAAGTGTAGAGCCTTCTGGTATTGTAATATCTTTAGCTGGGTGCGAAGATCAACCCTGTAGATGGGTGCGTAGGGAAGGGAGAGAAAGAGAGAAAAGAAGAGAAGATCTGCTAGCTAAGAGCGCAGATAGAACTCTATGCTTTCATCTAATATATTATAAAGCACAGTTCTGTGGATGTAGCCCTAGAGAGAGGGTGAACCACATATATATTGTGTTATGTGTGATTGACGTTGTGTTCTTTGTCACTTGATATGCTGCTATTGTGATAATGTGTTAGATCTGAGATATAACTTGCGTAGTATGTTGTAGTAAGATAAAGAATACCAGGTTGCTGTATGTTGTTGCTTTGAATCCACTTTGTATTCCTTTTGGTTGCAGACACCTGTTTCCTGGAACCCCCTATAGCTACTTCGGGTGAGACTGGATCTGCCTCGTAGGTCTTTCCGAAAGGGCTAGTAGTTAGGGCTTGTTGGTGCGCTCTTGAGTATTGAACCGTGGGTATGCCCCTGTGCCAACAAATGGTTCTATTGCCAGGACTAGGATCTTCTTGAGGGAATGTCAAGGTGGTTTCCATTGAAGAAAAAGATTTAGAAGTGGATAGAAGATCAAGAAAAGGAATTCGCTGAAGCCCAAAACAAGAACCCTAATATTAGCACAGAATACTGGTTAGGAAGGTATATATTTACTGATATACACGAGATTTTCTTTGGAGCGATTCATAAGGAGCTATATGAGTGGTTAGCTAGGTTAGCAGATACCCAGTTTGAGATCATATCTAAGCCACCTATGGTTTGGATGTTGATGCTGATCAAGAAGGTCAAGAGATTTGATAACGCCGTGTCAAGAGCAGTGGATCACTGGTTTGATAGTACCATATGAGGGTATATCACTGAGTTTTCTATTGAAAGAGTAGAGTCATATAGCCAAGTAGAGTGGTATTTATTTAAGGGGCCTAGAGGGAAATTTTTACAATTTCTAAAGTTGAAGATCAAGATGCTATTGCATGAGAAGAACATCTTGAAGATACAGTAGAGGTTCAGATTGAAAAAACTAATGTTCAAGAATTCAGACAACAACAATGACATAGAGGTTGGACACATGTGCAGTGGAAGGATCTTTAGAGAAGTTCCTTTGGTAAATGTGTTTGAGCAAGATCAAAAACCTCTTCTACCAGAAGAAGGATTTTATAGTGGAGAGGAGGAAGAGCTACTGAGCGAAGAACAATCAGGATCCGTTGGACCAAGAGAAGGAAAGACTGAAGAACCTCATTGGGAAGAGCCAGAAACTTCAGGAACTGCGGACATCGTTGAAGTAAGTACTATTAATCTTCCTTTTGTTTCAACAACCTTAAGTAACCAGAGTAACCTAAGTTATTAGAGCACTCAGAGCACTGATACAAGCGGTTCAACACACACTTAGTTAGGAAACCTAGGAAGATCTATGGAAAACGAGATGAGGTTACCCACCTTTAAAGGAGATGGATATGAATATCCTGAACAACACTGGTTCCTATGTGAAGATGTATGGAGTATTAAGAATATTACTGATGAAGCTGTTAAAAGAGATCAGTTTAGTACTACCCCAAGAGACCGCGCACTGAGCTGGTACATGAAGTTTGTCCAAGGAGTTGCCCAGCTGAAACCACTGAACCAGATCAAGACTGCGCTGATTGCAGAATTCAAAAAACCCAAGTCGGAGTCATAGTGCATTACATAAATAAAAGAAATCAAGCAAAGAATAGCTGAACCTGTGTGGGAGTTTGATCTGAGGTTTAAAACCCTAACAAGCCATTTGAGTTTTCAGATCCCTGACGAGAAAAACAAGGAATGGTTCATTGTTGCCCTCCTACCACACATCATAATCCCTCTGAAGCAAAAAAGGATTTCTTCACAGGATGATGCATTGGAGATCACCATGAAGTTAGAATCAACCCCTATGGGAGAATCCAGCTCAGGTATGAGTCAAATCTTGAGTCAGCTAACTAGTTTGTCTCTACAGGTTGAAGATATGAAGAAAGACAAGGGAAAAGATAAAAGAGAATATATCTGGTGTATCAGGTGCAAATCAGAAGGCCATGACAAGGAGCACTGTCCCCTATTTCATGAGTATTTTGCATCTAGAGCCCCATGTCCTCTAAAGCAAGTTACCCTGTATTGGTGCGAGGTATGTATAAATAGACATCACCCTGATGAATGTTACTATTTGAAGAAATATGTCCAGACACCCGCAAATATGTACTGTACGTTCTGTAAGTCGATAGGACATGATGATAGGGATTGTAGGGCCTATGAGATCATGCATGAAAGATCAAGAGACATATACAATATTCAAGGTGAAGTATAACAAGAAGGAAACACTACGAAGTATAATTCCCCAGGGAGAGGAAACTTTAACCCTCGTGGTGGATTCAAAGGATGAGGAGGAGGAGGAGGTATGGGTCGAGGTCAAGGACAGATCATCTGTTATAATTGTGCACAACCAGAACACTTGGCAAGGGACTGTCAAAACCCTTGTACCACTTGTAGTTACTGCAACTCATTTGAACATGTCATAGAAGACTGTCCTGCGCTGTTAGCCAAGCTTCAGGAGAAACGAGGAGGAAACTAGCAAATACAACTAATCAAAGAAGAACCTCGCAGATCATACCCTAGATTCATTGTTATCACCAGAGGAGGCGCTGTTACAGGACAAGAGAAAGTAACCCAAGGAAAGACTACAGAAGAATCACGAGTCAGGAAAGCTGCAGAGAAGACACAAACTTTTGATACAAAGAAAGAAAAAAAAATGTTTGAGGAGGCAAGAAAATAATTCAGGGGAGATCAAGGTTCTTCACCAAAGATGCGACCAGAAGTAAGAGAATATGGAATGACTTTGGAATTCAATCAGTCTGCTCTGCCAAAAGAAGGAAAAGAGGTAAGAAAGCTCATGGAATTCTTATATACTTGCATTAAGTTGATAAAGGATGAGAGTGTCGTACAAGAGATACAAAAATTGATTAGACAGTACGAGCTAGGGAAGGTAGACCCCTTACTAAGTAGAGAAGTACACCAAATATCTAAAAAGAGAAGGACAAATAAAGAATTACACCTGAACGGTCAAATTGGAGAGTATGATATATACTATGTGGTCCTCAACTTAGGGTCGAAGGTCAACGTCATGACGAAGCAGACCTGGGAACTGATGGGAAAACCTAATTTGATCTATTCCCCTATCAGGATTAGGATGGCCAGTCAACAATATGTGAGCCCCTTCAGAATATTGGAACATGTCCCTCTAGACATTGATGAGGTCAAACCATTTTTGGACTTCGAAGTCATTGAGATAGTTGATTATAATTGTCCTTACCCTGCGCTGTTAGGAATTGATTGGGCTTTCAATAATTCCACTGTGGTTGATTTAAAGAAAAGACTAATGGCATTTGAAGGTGACGACCTTAGGGTTATCGTACCTTTGGATATTGATGAAGGTCCTGTTATCCCCACTTTTTAGAGATAACTAGGAGATCATGTATCGAGGCCCAAAGGTCCTAGACATGGAGTACCGAGAGCAGGATTGACCTGAGCATGGACCTGGAGGGCCCATCTTTTTCTCCCATCATCTTTTGTCTTGACAGCATCAACAACATCCATCACCATCAAATTGGTCCTGTATCAGAAGAGGTTCTTGCTCCATGAGGTAATTGGTCCAGGTATCATGGCATGTGTCACTTTAGATCATTGAAAACTTTAAATATATGCATCTGATTCCTCTTATCTCTAACGACTGCTTGGATCTTACATTTTCTCAATTGACCATGTTTGGGGGGATTGATAGGGTGCCCTAGAAAGCCTGTGTCCGTAGGTTTTGGTTTTCCACTGGGGGGATTTCTGAAAATCCATTATCCGCTCCCATCATAGCTCCACTCTTACATCTTGTTTCCCGCTCACCTATCCCATTCCCCTTGTCTAGGCATTGGGTTGACCTATTTTAGGACTGCACCTTACCTTGTGGGAAGAAGGGGATAAAGGCCCAGAAGGTAAAAGCAAGCTGGTAAAAGATAAAATCCTAAAAATGAACCTCAAGATGCTTCACCCAGGGATCCCTGAGAAAGCAATAAAAATCTTCTCAGCAAGAAACAAGAGGGACCTGAAAAAATAATAAAACAAGACCTAGTCGGAGGATAGGGGGTCTCATCACGAGCCAACCTATTAGGTCCATGGGCACCTAGCGGTATGACATTGTTGTCAGCTGGTTACCACGCCAGGGCAGTGACTCTTGGTTTCATGGCCAAGGGAAAGGGGGTCTCATCACGAGCCAACCTTCTCATTTCTGCGAAAGTATTTGTGGGTAACGCTGTCAAATTTGGTCACCATGCCAAGGAAGTGTCCCCTGGTTAGCTCTTGAGAAAAAAAACAAATAAAAGAATAAAAAAGGAAATAAAAAGAATAAAGGCAAGAATGGGCTTGGAAAATGCATCCATGACAAGTACAAATCGCCTTCTACAAAGGCACCCACAGGTAACACTTATGCATCCTTGGCCCTTATTGCATCCACATGCTTGGGCATCCCCTAACCACATCACCTCACTTACATGGCCTGGATGAGGTCTTTCTGGGAACTTTCCTTTTCCTGTGGACACTAGCCCAATATGACGCGTTGTCCTTTTCCCCAGACTTGTATTGCAGGCTTGTGTAACATCTTTGAGCTATTAACTGATGTATTAGGGATTTTATTCATGTGTTTAATAATATTGATGATGAAATGTGATTGACATTGCCATGATCCCTGTGACTGATGAGCCCGTGGAGGGCGTAGCCTTTGATGTGTAGGACCATACCCGACAGACATGTACCATTTGGACCAGTACACATGGGGAGATGATCAGTTCAGACCTCCATGGGGCTAAAGATCCCATTAGATGGATGTTGAGACCCCACCATGGGGCAGAGACGTGACAAAGATGGATTAATGTCTTGCACCGGAGAAGAAGAGGGCATTCCACCAGAGGCACCCTGACAGAGCTTGACCTAGGGGGATTTTCCTTTTTTCAGTGGAACGTTGGCCTTGGAAGGCCTAGGACATCACCCATCATAGCCATGATGTCATCTAGCAGTATGGATGTTTTGGGAGGTATACTAGGTAGTATTGACACATGTGGCAGGTTGGAGAAGCCCAAGGAAGGCTAACGTTTTTCTCTAGGATGCCCCATTTTCCCTAGAAGGGTCTAACACCTCCCTTAGAGGGGATTCTTATCTCTTTATTAGGGTTTTAATTTGACAATTTAATGTAAAACAATATGATTTTGATATTTTGGCCTTGTCGACGTTTTACCTGACCTAAAATGTAAATTAGGTCAAGGTTTTGTATAAATGAGAGATTTTCACTCTCATTTTTTCATGATAACTCATTCACTCCATAAGGAGGTCTGAAATTTGCGCCCTATCTTGGGTATTTGGCTGATTTAAGGAAGGCGTACTTGTTGAAGGAATATTTTTTGGCATATTTTGGCAATTCTCTTGAAGGAAGGTGTTACAACTAGGGTTTGCATACTATTTCATAGTGATATGTAAGTGTTTTTTCTGCAAAAATTCTTGAATGAATGGTTGTAGTCTTATATTCTTGCATATGTTTATAATTTGCTGATTAAAACCCTAGGTGACAAGCACACAAGTAGGTCCTTGTCTCATGTCCCTTGATATAGAGTTTTTCCAACCATTGAAGAGGAAAAAGAAAGCCTAGCTGTAGCTACACTCCTTTCTCCTCTTCTCCCTTTGCTAGCCATACCTGTTTGAGCTCAAGAAGGAGAAGACGTCCCAGGCCTAGGTTATCTACACTTAGGGCCATTTTCGTCTAGAGTTTGATGATAGAGCCTTGCTATAACAACACTCTCCCTCATTTGAGTCTCTTGTCTTGACTTTATCTTTAATGGTAGCCATTTTTGCCATCTAAGGAAGGAGGAGAGAGCACGAGGCCTTGCCATAGAAACCCCAGAGTGAGCCTCTCTCCCCTAGGGTTTTTTATCTGAGGCGCTGCCATAGCAACAATTCAGAGCTCTTCCCTCTAGTCCTTAGCTGTCCTCCTTCAACCCTTGCATCCTCCTTTAATTCGACTCCATTTTACCCTAGAAGGCACTGATCCTAAGACCTTCAGCGTTGAAGTGAAATTGATCAAAAAAACTCTCAAAACCCTTTGAATATTAAACCCTAACTACACTGACCCTAGCTCTAGCTAACCCTACTAACCCTAAATGCTGATGTCACTCATTGCTATTATATCATTGAGGTAGAAATGTTTTGTCTTTTGAGCAATTGAATAGTGATTTAGGCATAAGTTAATTGAAGTGTTGGTTTATTACATTGAATGCCTCATCATTTTAATTATTATTGATGAAGTGACATGATATTTATTGTTATTGATAAACATTGACTCCGTCAATATTTATATTCAAATTGATTATATTGAATACCAGATAGTCATTGATATCAGTTTATTGTTGCTTTGTTCTTGGGCAGGGATTCTACTTGGTTATATTTGTTGGCTATAAGATGGACTATCTGTTTTTGTGGTGATCTGTGAAGGGGGAAACTTGTCATTGTCTGATTATCCTTTAGCCTCTTCAAAGCCCTAGGTCACCGGGAACATCTCCCCTGGGACTCACCTCCCTAAAGAGAAAGAACCATCCCATCATGGTGACATTGGGTGGGATAGGTTCCTATTACGCCAGTTTGGATTTCTACTTTATAGCCTTTCTTCCTAGCTACAAACTGTGCGATAATAGGTCCCAGATACACAAATCCCATCAGAGAAGAAGACCGCACACATGAGTTAGAAAACATATACAAATTGACAGCCAGACAACAAGATTACATTAAGCTTACAACAGATGGAAATTTGAGCTGGTGAAGTGACAATGCATGCTCATCAGATTTAGAAGAAGCACTGGAGAACTGGCAGAACAAAATGTATGAAGTATCTACTAGAAGGTGTGCCAGATTAACCAGAGAAGTTCGCTGGATTGAGAAAACTGTAAGTAACTTGCCCACCTTTGATGGTCTAAATCATTTAGAAGCTTTCGTGTTGAAATTTGAAGAAATTGTACCAATACAACAGAGATTGTTGGCATTGGATGAGGCCTTGAAAGCAACCCTAGCAAGATGGTGGGGGACACACAAACACAACATTACAGATTGGGTACAATGTCGTACTTTGATGACAACACAGTTCTCAGCGCAAGTAGAAGGCTGTGAAGTTAGGTACATAGGTCAAAGTTGTCCGAAGGACCATGTGTGAAGTTGCGAGGAAGCATGGAGCAACATTCCTCAAGATCAGTGGGTGCACAAATTCATTAACACACTAGACACAACCCCTATCGACTAGTATCTTCAAGCATAACTGCGCCTCATTACTGCAGATTGGGAACGTATGACTCAAAATTTTGTAACTACCTTTTTATTTGAAATCCAATATCCTACAGTGGATCAAGTATTACAGATTGTAAGACAGAAAGTATTTGAGGAAGCACCTAGCCTCCTTTTGGAGAAAGAAGAAGATGAATGGACTATGTCTCTTCAGAAACTGCAAGGCTATTACAATATCAATGCTGATGAAGACAATGATCCTAGGAAGGTGAACATCACCGAAAAAATGGGCCAGAGAGACATAGAAGGATCATGAGTTGACCCACCTTTCATTGGACAACCAATTAAAATAAAGAAAGTCAACATTGGAACATAACAAACACCGAAGCTTGCTAATATTGGATATTATTGGGATGGTGCTACTATCGACAGGATCACAAAGTTACTGCATGAGTATCAGGACTTGTTTCCAACCAAGTTCACTGATATGAAGGGAATTAAAGGGCCTATGGGAGATATAAGGATCCCTTTGAATCCAGATGCAAGGCCAGTCAAACAGAGACCTTACAGATTGAACCCCAAATATAAGGAAAAAGTGAAGATTGAACTAGACATAATGTTAGAAGTAGGAATCATAGAACCTGTTGAAGAGTCAGAATGGATAAGCCCTATGGTGGTGCAGGATAAGAAGACTGGAGAAATAAGGATTTGTGTAGATATCAGGAAGCTAAATGATGCATGTTTGCATGACCCATTACCTACACCATTCACTGACGAAGTGTTAGATAATGTAGGAGGACAAAAGGTATATTCTTTTACAGATGGATTTTCGGGATACCATCAGATTAGGATTTCCAAGGAAATCGCCATAAGACCACATTTGCAATAGAATGGGGATCCTACTAGTATACAGTGATTCCATTTGGATTGAAGAACACCCCAACCATCTTTTCTAGGGTGGTGGTCGAAGCATTCAAGGAGTTTCTACATAAATTTCTAGAAGCATATTTTGATGATTGGACTGTTTTTAGTTTATTGAAAAACCACATTGAATGTCTAAGGCTAATGTTGGACAAGTGCAGGCAGTGTCAGATTGCCTTAAACCTAAAGAAATACATCTTCTTTTCACCATTTGGAGTGCGGTTAGGTTATATTGTATGTAAGCAGGGATTGCTGGTAGACCCATCTAAAATTGCCATTATAGTTGATCTGCCCCCTCCTACTTCATTCAAACAGTTGCACACTATGCTGGGACATATTGGATATTACAAGAAATTCATTAAAGGCTATGCACATATTACAATGCCCATGTATAATCTTTTGAAGAAAGACTGTTAGTTTCATTGGACAAAAGAATGCCAACAGAGCTTCGACACGCTGAAACAGAAAATGGTTACTGCGCCTATTCTGGTTTTCTCAGATTGGAGCAAGGAATTTCACGTGCATGTCGATGCATCTTCTATTGCATTAGGATCTGTGCTAACATAGCCAGGAGGAGGAGACATTGATCACCCGTTGTCCTTTTCTAGCAAGAAGCTATCAACAACTGAGATTAATTACACCACCACTGAGAGGGAAGGGTTAGCCATGGTGTATGCGTTGCAGAAGTTTTGCCACTACTTGTTGGGAGGACACTTTAAAATGTTTACTGATCACTTTGCGCTGAAATACCTAGTCAACAAGCCAATGTTGGGGGGAAGAATATGCATATGGCTTTTTCTATTTCAGGAATATGACTTTGAGATCGTGGTAAAACCAGGAAGGATGAACAAAGGACCTGACCACTTGTCGAGCTTGGAACTCCTACTAACTTGGAGGATACAATGCCGAACGCACAATTGCTGGCCATTAGGAAGGTTGATGATCACTTCGCAGAGATAGTTTAGTTCCTATCCACAGGAATAGCACCTCATGATTACACAGTCATTTAGAAGAAACAATTGTTGGTGCGCGCTGCAGAATTTTCACTTATAGTTGGACAACTATACAAGATGGGACCTGATGAGATATTAAGGAGGTGTGTTATGGAAGAAGAGATACCATTAATCCTCGCAGAAGCACATGA
This sequence comes from Picea engelmannii, assembly GCA_009831015.1. Taxonomy (NCBI): domain Eukaryota; kingdom Viridiplantae; phylum Streptophyta; class Pinopsida; order Pinales; family Pinaceae; genus Picea; species Picea engelmannii. Next base: position 1,104 of record WSFP011493551.1, on the reverse strand, counting down.
ATGCATCGCAGGAGGACACTACGCAGGGAAAGCAACAATGGAGAAGGTTCTTAGAGATGGCCTTTGGTGGCCTACCTTACACAGAGATGATAAGGATTATTCCAGAGCCTGTGATGTATGCTAAAGAGTTGGGAAACCGTCTAGAAGAGATGAAATGCCGTTAGCACCCAAACTAACCTTATAAGCCTTTGATAAATGGGCCATTGACTTCGTGGGACCAATAAACCCACCAGGGAAGTGTACATGAGCCAGATACATAATCACTGTGACAGAGTACTTGACCAGATGGGCAGAAGCAAGAGCAACCAAGGACTGTAGTGCAAATACAACTGCACGCTTCATATTTGATGATATCATAACCAGGTTTGGATGCCCAAAGACTCTCATGAGCAATCAAGGTACACTTTTTATTAACAAGACCATTGAAGCATTGACTGAGGAATTTGAAGTTCATCATCAGAAGAGAATGGGATAGTTTAAGCATTCAACAATATCTTGGAGACAACGTTAATGAAGATTTGCAGTGTGAACAAGGATGACTAGGATTTAAGAGTACCAAGAGTACTATGGGCCTATAGAACCACTTGCAAGAAGCTAACCATGCAAATCCCTTTTAAGTTGGTTTATGGTCTCGAAGCTGTTGTCCCAATGGAATATTTGGTATCAAGCTTAAGAATCGCTGCCTTCACAGATATGGATGACACTGGCGTTGTTCAAGAGAGGCTAGCACAATTGGTCGAACTAGAAGAAGACATATTTATTGCAGGATTTCATTAGCAGGTACAGAAGGAACGAGAGAAGGCCTACCATGACAGACACATCAAGAAGAAGGCATTTAAGCAAGGTGACTTGGTATTGGTATATGACAATAAGTTCATGAAGCATCCCAGAAAGTTCAGAACGTATTGGCTTGGGCCATATGAGGTCAACTATGTTACAAAAGGAGGAGATGCACAATTTAAAACTTTGAATGGAGAATGGAAGGAAGGATTAGTGAACGGGAGCCAGTTGAAAGTGTATTATGACAACCAGCTGCCTTGCAGCTCCTAATAAAAGCATGAGGAAAAAGGTCTAGGTACCAGGTGCAGTTGAAACTGGGTACCA
>WSFP011493550.1:0-14566 GCA_009831015.1 Picea engelmannii | reverse complement strand
AAGCCTTGCAATCGTGCTCAAACATATTAGATTTATTTCCAATTCGCATCATTATATGTTTATGTTTAAAGTAATCTTAGACCTTTATAATTTAAGTAACGAAATAATAGCTATAACAATAGCAACAACTAATAGTTTAAAGACTAGGTCAAGGATTTAAGTTCCTTCAAGGCAAACCCCTTGATGATCTATTTGTATTTTTTTTTATTGTACATAATAAAAAAATATTTAAATTTTTCAAAAAAAAATATACATACTCATCCTAAGTTTAAAAATATAAAAATATAAGAAAAGGGTCAATATTTTTTTAAATGGGTGTGTAGCTATTTTATAAAGTGAATTTGTCATTTTCTAACTTTTTCTTTTATGATTTTATTTTTTTATAAATGTTAATTTTTCTCATTAGGAATTAGTCGAAATTTGTGTAAATAAATTATATATTTTTTAAAATAATGTTTATTAATTTGTTTTTAATAAAAAATATTTTTTATTTAATAAAATTTTGATTTAAAAATAATGTTTTGAAATTTGTTTAAATAAATTATATATATTTTTAAAATGATGTTTATTAATTTGTTTTTAATAAAACATATTTTTTATTTTATAAAATTTTGATTTAAAAAAAAAAATGTTTTTAGTGGGTGTATTTTTTTCTTACATTTATTATTTATAATGAGGATTTGTTGAAATCAAATTTGGTTTATTGAATGTCAAAGAAAAAGAATATACTATAACTTCTATATTAAGGAGACTTTCTAACATATCTTAACTTTTATTAAAGAGTGTCTGTCATTGTCTTCTCAAGTGTCATGGGGATCACTATAAGCCATGTGTTGATGCCAGAGTTGTTGGGTTCATATAGACTTTGCTTGGTTACTCAGGGTGGTATCTACGTAGTTAATATACGATATGACCATAGACACATTAATGAAAGGTCCCTATTAGTTTTTGAATATCGAATGTCAAAAATAAAATCAACATTGCTAAAATAAGAACAAATTCTCATGAGCTTCATAGTGAATCTGGGCATTGGACAATTCCCTAAATGCCTAGGGATTAAAGAATATGTCATATGTGTGACACTAATAAGATTGAAGATGAAAAATACTTTCTCTTATAATGTTTGGTGTACACCCATATCAAATCTTAATTTTAAAAGATTTGTCACACTACCAAGCTTTCTAACCTTCTAGTTCAACAAAACTATGGTGATCTTGGAGCGCTTCTCTTAATGTTTTTTTAGCATAGAATTACAATTCTAAAGAAATCCAAATAATCCCTTGCCTTCTTAAGGTCCTATAGACCAATTTTGGTCTCAGTCGATATTAATCATCACCGTCGTCGTCAATTTGATTTTAAATATTTTGTTTTTATAATTGAAAACATTGCACACAAATTTTCCTCATTCTTTTTGGTGTTCATGAGTTAACAAGTTATGAAGATCAATACTATTACAAATATTGCAGAATTGTGCTCTAACATGGGCATAGGAAGGGTATTCTAGTTGAAAGTGTTTTTTATCCTCAAATTTCTTATTATTACAAGTATTAGATATCTTTTCATCCCAAGGCATTTTAGGCTTGGTCCAACACTCAGTTTTACTATGCAACTTGTGAGAGTTCATTCTTATTTTAGCAATACTGATTTTCTTCTTGAACCCAATGGGTTATCTCAAGTGGTTGTCACCAATGTTGTTGGACATTTGGCTAGTTATGTTCCAATAGGTGTCTAGTTCAAATCCTCAAGGCTAAGATGCACTAGTTTATGCTAAGGGGTTTAATAGGGATATCATCCACAAATATGGGGAAATGTTTTTTGGGTTTCCCTATAAAGTTTTCTTGGAAAAAAAAAATTGAAGAAATATATAATTGGTCTTCTAAGAGGAAAATGGGATAAGGAGTATTGTTCTTAATTTTAAGGTTATAAATTATAAAGCATTTTTGGATTTGCTCAATTTTCCTTTTACTCTAAAAATTTTGTAATATTTGATTTTAATGCTTATTAAAAAATATGAAAAAATAAATTCATTTGAAAAATAAATTAAAAGATAAATAGGATAAACCAATGTAAATTCATGTCAATCTTGGATATAAGCATTAAGATGGATTTTAATTTTTATTTAAAAAATATGATAATGTGTTTCTTGGTGTTTAATAGAAGCATATCTTTGTTAATTGCACACGTCGTTAATGCATTTCTACTCTTACAACGTTGATAGAGTTGTATAACTTGCTATTTTAGAATTTCCTTTAAAAAATAAATTAGTAAGAAAAATGTTTAACACATTTAAAAAAAAAATTAACATGAGTAATGTTGATGATATTTGTTGATATCAACGTTGTTCACATTATAAGATCGACTATAAAAGCACGCAGTGATACAATTATATATTTTATTTAATGTAACACATCCGACCCTACGTACATTTTTAAGGCCAATGTGCCAATATTCATGGCCACATTCATACCCAATGTATCCTTACATTGGTTTCAAGTTTGCCACATTTATGGCAAGCACTTTTTCATGGTGTGTTGGAGCTCAACCAACCTCTTCACCGTAAGGTTTAATAATTCTCGTTCATTATTGCAGTAGGACTATGCTTCCTACTACAGGTTGATCATGATCTCGAATCAACACATATGAAACTAAAAGTTTATCTTGAATGCACCCAAGCATTTTTCCTTCATTAGTAACCAGGGTGCCAACACTCATGGCCACCCAAATTTTATTTTCTTTAACAACTACACAATTCAAGTGGAGTATTGGAAGGTCCTTCCTCAATGGAAAATCCATTGTCTTCCCTCTTATGCAAGCATTTGTTTCCTCAATGCATTCCATTCAATATGCTAACTATGAGCACATTTATTCCCAATCTCCCTAGATTGGTCATTGTACCCATGGTACTCCTTACTCATGCATTTTCTTTCAAGTATTATAACTCATCATTGACTGGCATAGACTTCCTCTCTCTATTATTCATATTCTTCTTTTCTGAATCTTACCCTGCTTGGGTAGTAATGTCATACAATAGCCACTCAAAATTATTCGCATATCAGTAAGAAATTAAAATACTTTAGAGGGAATTCTTACCAAATCCCTCCATACCTTATGCCACATAGCCATGAACATTTTTATACCTGTTCTGACTTCTAGCACCTTTTTTCTGATTTTTACCTCATCAGTAGTGCTCCATGGGGCTCCCAAAGTCCCTTCAACAATCTTTCAATGACAACCTTCTTGCATTTATCCTTTACTTGAGGTTGTCCATCATTGGCATTTGTCTTTCTCAACAGCTCCAATTTATTTCTACACATGACATACATCACAAAATATATTAGTTGTCATGTAAAAATAAAAATGCATGTATCATGGCATTCAAATCAATAAAACATTTGCAGATATGTCTTAGCATATCTGTATGCACTTCATCACATTATCCTTAATGTTTTCATGAGTGAAACACAAATAATTCTCAATTGTTTCTACAGTCATACAACCATCATCGTTATGGTGTCAAAACATGTATTTTCATCAACACACTTGTTTCTCATCCCAGAGAAAACATAATATATATCAAGAAAGGAGTTAAGGGCTCTTCCCTTTTTTCCAACTCCTTCTTCACAGCCCTAGACTTTTAGTCCAACTAAGTTATTTTCCAAGGCTTCATTTCCTTTACTTATCATAGCTTAACTAAGCCTATCCATTCAAACCTACTTATATATTTATTTTCCTTTTTTCCAGTTGTACTTGTTTCCACAATTGTTCTTCTAAGGCTTACAACTCTATTAAACAATTCAGAGTTTTTAGGGTGAGAAAAGTATTCCTCCTTTTCTCCTTCTTTGTTTATGCAATCTACTCCCTGTTGGGATCTTCCTACTCTTTTTTTTTAGCAGCCTTAGTTAGGATCGCCCTAACTTTTCGGATACATCAACATGCTCCAATATCAAACTTTTTTGTTCATAATGAATCATGAACCCGTGCATTATGCACATTACCATTCAGTTATCAAAATGGTCAACATTCATTTGCTAGTCTTCCATTCATGCATGATGTTTTAAAATGTAATCCAGGATATATATATATATATATATATATATATATATATATATGCTTGCAGCCCTCTACTCAATTCTTAGCAGTTATTAAGGTTGTGACTATGTTCTCCTGATAGAGTCTTCACACAGTTCCTCCATGGGGAACTCCTTCAGCATGCAACTTCCTTATTGAATATCCTTCATTATCTGTGATGGCCTCAACCTTGATTTAGCTTCAGTTGTTTACCAAATGTTCCATAAGGAATATAAGCATGCATCTTTGTTATGCATCCAGATTATTTATCCACACATATTCCTTGTTTTGTTAACTTACATACATGAAGCACTTAACCACATGCATAATCATAAGCCTATGTGTATCTACCATAGGTATATTTTGCATCTCACATACATATTTATATTAAAATCATTTAATTCATGATTGTTCACAATTGTTCTCATGTGGTCCTCAAAGGCATAATCATGTTTCCTTTTATCATGACAACAGAGCATCCTTGCTCATTTACTCTTTCATCTATTTATACTAGCCTTTCCTGAGGGAATGAAACACATTCCCCTCAAGCTATCATTCATATTTATTTGGTCTTAATATTAGTCTTCATATCCATAAACCTCACAATGCATTAAATCCATTCACTCAAGCATATACAAACATAGCCAAACATTCATCATGCAAGCTCATTGCTTGCACCTTTTCCATGTCATCCATACACATGGACATATCAGACTTCCAGATCCTCCTCCCAAGGATCTTGATGCCATTCTTATGACAAGTCTCATAGAGATACTCAACACTGATCTTCCCTCTCTATTGAGAGCTTGCAGTCATTCACATGATATCCACATGGCAAGTTTAACATACATAAGCATAACTGTGTCCCCCTTTCCATACGACAACAACAAACAAGGAGGTGTTTTTGCCTCAACTACTATAAAGTTATCCAAGAATCCAGAAATACCATCTGGGCAATTCCAACAGTGCCCAAGGAAACAAGACAACCTATCATGCTTCTTTTTCATGCCTCAAACCATTTTTGGTTAACAAACGTTTTTATCAAGGGAATCGTTTTCTAGATTCCCTCTCACTACTACTTGAGCATATCAAACCATACCTTATATGGATACCATCCACCTATGGATGTCAACCTGACCCATTGGTCATCTAGAAGTGCCCCAACACTTCCTTTACCACATTCAAGATCAACATTTCATTAACCATTTTACCTCATTTATCATGAATTTTAATGTCTAATAACATTTGGACTATTTCCTTAAATCCAAAATACAATTTCAAAGTCTGTTACTTACTAAGTATTTTAATACAGAATTCTGGAGCATATTTAGATCATAATTAGTCTTGGGTAGAAATTCCATCTCCTTCTTTCTTTTTTAAAATTTTTGTATAGGTTCTAGTTGTTTCTGTCTATCCTCATCAAAAAACAAAATATAGGTTGTACATGTAGATCAGCCCCAACCATTACACCAACAATTCTTCCTTATGTTTAGAAACAACTAGGGATGGAGGTCACTCTCCTCTTCCCACGAGAATTCTAGAAGATTAGTTTTCTATCCACCAAGAAAGGGAGGTTGTTGTGATTGCTCACTTAATCACCCATGTTTCTACAACTCTGTTTATCAGCTTGATTAGAAAAATGTTGCTCGACGATTATTGTACCCATAAACAAATTAATTTCTCAGTTCCCTTCAGAACCAGGGAGTTGCACATGTTCTCCCTCTTCAGAAAATGGTCACCAGACCCATTCCTCTTGCATAGACGCTCCCTTAGGTTAATAGGGATACACACTCCCCTAGTACAACCATGAGATTTTAAACTTGCTCATTTCATTTTACTTCTACCTTCACGAAGGTTGTTCTCAATCTATAGGGTTCCTTTTTACTTGCTTACTGGGTTATTCCAACAACAATTTTCATTCATTATAGGTCAAGTAAATTGACCTTACCATATTCCATCAATCCTCTGATCGTGAGGGATCATACACATATACAAGGTTTAATCCTTTATTAAAGTAGTAATTATTACTGATGCAGACCCTTTCAATCCATTCACATCCAAGCATTGTTATTAGTGCCTATCAACATAATCCCACTCTTGTAGGAGTATCTATCATTCTACCACAACAACAATATGCTCCCTCTACCACACATCAACATGTAACTTTTTTGTTACAAGAATTTGAGGACGAAACCTCAATCAAGGAGTTGGTGTAGATAATAGCTAAACTTTTCCAACGCAGAGGAAATTTTCTACCGGGCTTATCTTTGCCTTGTTATACCAGTACAGTGACTGATTTCTAGCCCATCTAGGCCTAGTGTTTGAATCTTTCTCTGATAGATAGAGTAGGGCAGGGTGTCCTCCCCCTTAAAGTTTCTTTCTAATAAAATATCTTTTTTTTCATCGACTCTTCCATGAGCCCATGCAGGCCAAGTGTTGTATCCTGCTCTGATACCACTCTGCAACACACCCAACCCCTAAGTACCCTTTTAAGAGATGGGGCATAAAATTTCTCGCTTTTCTCAATCACCTCGAATCCCTATGACTAGGATTACATAATTTTCGATTTGATGAGGGCTTTCCAACGACTATAAATTTGTCTAGATTCGAGATCTAGACCGAAAGTTATGGTCCTTCAAAGTTCTTTAGGCATTCACTGACCAGGGTATGTTTTTGCCATGTGGCATCCACATGGCCCCCTGTCACCTGGCATGCCACATCATCATAGCATACAAATATTTTCCTAACCAAAGGTTGACATTTGTCTAGCTCTTATTGGCTTATTAATTTAATTAAACATTATTTAACTATATTATAATATGACTAAATATATCAAAGGAGCGCCTAGGAATATTAAGTTCAATAAATTCCTAGTCTTCGGTCTTCAACAAAGATAAGATTCCTCATCCAAATTTTATGAATATACCCAAATCTCATGAATGTCAGAGTTTCGGATAGGGTCTTTCTTGTTTTAATCACTTGTTATAACATAGGGAAGTGGGAGATAGGTCCGAGCCTTCGCCCCTTTTTTACTTATTCATTCTATTACTCCAAACGTTTGGAGTCTCAGACTCTCGGAGTTGCAGAATATCAATCTCCTGAAGGGTCCACACTTAAACGTAGGTGCACATTAAATGATGGAATAGGGACGGGTAGGTCTGAGCCTTCAACCATTCCATCCCAAGCATTCCATCATCCCAGTTGTCCTGAAGTCCCGAAGGGGTTTTGAACTTATTAAAAGGTTAACCATGGTCGTAATTAATCTCGTTTAACAAGTAATCCCTTTGGCCTTCGGGTCAAGGCCTAGGTTACTTTCCACTGCGAACTCTCGAAGTTACAAAGTCTCGAATTCGCATCAACCATTAGATCAAGCAACCATGATCCAGGACAAAGACATTTGGCAGAAGACAAGGATGGCACGTGGCCCAATTGATTGGTGACATGTGTCAAGGTCCATTTGACATGTAAGGTCTTTGAAGGTCACAAATCGGGGTGACATGTGGCACACCTACTATGGGTCCATGTCACCTTAGGTGACGTCAGCATGCCACATCACTGCGACCTTCAATGCTTCAACCCCCTTTCTTTGCTCGCAAATCCTCTCGAGTCATGAAACCCCAAAATCCTGCCATGTGGCTTCGACCTTCGGCCCTTTTTGAGCTTGTGTCTTAGCACTCCAAACAACTGGAGTTTCAGAGTCCCGGAGTGGGTCCCTCTTGTGTACGTAGCATTCTACACATGTGACCCTACTACCATCTGCCACCTGGAAAACATGTGGCACCTGACACCACTTGACACGTGGTGCCTGTATCTACAACCTTGTACCTTGGGTGATGAGTCAGCAGGACTAGTGGCTTAACCACGTGCTGACATGCGACGACTCTATCACATGGTCAGAATCCATCGTGTACTTTGGGCACGCCATCTGCTGATGTCACTTCAGCCTTCAACACTTCAACGATATTCTCATGCACCAACTTGTTGGACCTCCCAGAGTGGTTCAACGTCGAATTGGCCATAACTTATATCCAATGGTTAGGATCCGATATTTCTCGGGTTCTGATTGAAGATATAGATCTTCCTTTAGGGTCCTCTAGCACCCTCACATTCAATATTTCTGAAACTACGCCCTCCAATGAAGGGTCAATATTTATTCGCAAAGCCAGTTCAACGGTCATGATTCGTCTTATTTCAAAACATTGAGTTTCCACAAGACAACAATATGAAACTCGAGACTTAGATGCATTTTGAGGCTTCTTACAAAGTTTCCCTTTGATTAACAACTTGAATTCAGCTTCAAGCTCATGGATTGTTCTAGATCCCTCCTTCGGGTTTTACCAGACCTCCTTGTCAACTTACCTGTTTCATTCCATTCAGGGAGCGTCATTTATTTCATATGACCTTTACCTACCTTTTTCCAGGAAACCCAATACAACTAGAAGTATAAACATGCATACATGAAACTATGTCTATGGTCAACAAAATCATAGTTTATTTCCTTTAATTCGATCCACTGAATGATGCTCAATCATTTACATGTACAAAGCATGTTAAAACCATATATTTCCTTACTTTCTTAAATACACAATCATGCAAGATAAAACCAGTCTAATCATCAAACAAGAATGCACATCCCTAAAATATTCACAGGATAATCAACCTTAATTTGCAGTTCAATTTCACAGGGTATGAGAATACTTATCTATTACAAGTTGCATCCATCCAACCGACTGTGGGTGTTCTCCTTTCCACCCAACCGTAGGCTAAGAGGCATTAACTCTTAGCACTCTGGCCAGCCCCATGTCAAGCCATGATATCACTAGGGAAACTTCTACAAATTCTCAAAGATCCTCTCTCTGTCACAACCTCTGCGAGGTTTATCAGGGGCTCCCTCAGCATCAAGCTCACGACCTTCTTCTCAGGTCAGGTTTTTTGGGTTCTCTTTTCAAAATCAAGAAAGGCATCGGGGAGGTTACACTCCTACACCTCTCTAGAAGCAATAGAAGTCTCCCTTCTGCCCCACTAAGCTCAGGACCTCCACGGGGTTTATCAGATTCTTTCCCAGCTGGATTTCCTCTATGCAAGAGAGTCCCTTCAAAGCTACATTGTCCCTTGACGCCCTCTCCTTCCAACACCGGTTTCTTTCCAGCCAACACCAAGCCCGAGACCCTCTTTTGCTCAAGTCTGGGCTTTGGGTATTCTATGCTCCAGTTCAGAACTCTTCCACGAGTTCTCTGATCTTTCTATTTCACGTGCTCATGCATTCTTTTCAACAATTCTCTTCCTCAGAGACCGAATTCCTCCTCTGTTCTCTCCTGTAACAAGAAAAACTTATTCTTTCAGTTATTATATGAATTGGAGAGCCTCAAATGCTCTCTTATTTCTCTGGTATATTTCTTCTCTTGCATGCCCTCTCCATTTTTTCTCCAGGGAGGTTCTAGGCCTGTCTTATTCCTTTTGTCAAAAGGAACTCGGGTCAATCTAGGCCTGTAGGAAACTGCACTTCGTGGTACTTCGAGCTGACATTTTTTTGTTTCCTCATCCAGACCCTCCATGATTCCATTCATTGGGGTAGTTGATTGTTCAACCACCAATCATTTTCTCATTAACTGATTTTTCCTTGGAATCAAGATGAGGCTTATTATTTCAGCAAAGAGAATTTGGGTCATTTTGACAATAATGAACCCTCTCTACATTTTCCTCACGTTTGTCTCTAGTGATATCATGGCCAGTACTTCAAGGCTTCACCCCCACAATCAATTATTGGCAATCTAAACAATAATACATTTACATTGTTCACATGTCATAGCATGGTAATCATAAGTAATGATTAATTACAAGTTGGGGGAAACATGGGTATTACATTTAAATATTTGTAAAAATAATAGCATAAAATTATTTTCAAAACATCAATTTCATAATATTAAATATTAATCAATTAATTAAAATAATAATTTTAAATTTTAAGATAAATTATTTGTAATATAGGAGTTAAGTAAGGTTATTTGTGTTTCCTATCCTTTTCAATATATATATTGATAAGATATAATATTGTTGGAAAGAAGTAGGTTGTCTTACCCAATTCATGTCGGCATAGTCATCATTCTTCTTCTTTATGTTGATGCTATTGTTCTTATGGCAAGGAATCCCAACAAATGCGGCAAGAAACAAAGAATCCTAAAAGATTTTCGCTCCAATATGGGTATGGTTATTAACATTGAGAAACAAAAGTTATGATAATTAAATACAAAAAGACCACTTATGATGCTTCTTATATGACAACAACAACTTGGAGGAAGTGATTTCCTAAGAATATCTCAGAATCAATATTCATCACAAGTTCAACTGGAACTATAGAATTGAGAAAATGATAAATTGAGGGTGGAAATCTTATTATGGGATTGAAAACAATTGTAAATCAATTGACCTTTAGATATGGGATAAGGAAAAACTCCTCTTTGAGACCTACGTCACTCATGTTATTTTGTACAGATGCGAAGTTTGGGGATGTAGTATCTCTAGAGAGTCATTGAGAAAGATAGAGAAAAACCGAAAGAATTTTATAACTTATAACCTCAAAATTAAAGGCAATATTCCCTATCATATCCTCCTCATATAAGTGAGCATTTCCCCCATTAAGAGCATGGCTATGACCAAGCAACTAATGCATAAGAGCAAGTTAAACAACATGGAATACAAGAGGTTTCCCAAAATCGCTTCAAACTCCACTCAACACCATCTTCGACTCAAGTGAGTATGACATAAAGATGCCCAGTCTTGGATAAATCATTGGGGAATAAAGGAAGAGTTCATACTGTAGAATAATGATAATATTAAAAATATTATTACATCTAAATTTAAGTAGAAATTGTGGTGCAATAAAGAGTTAGAGGGCAAAAGAAAATTAAGATACTATAATGAGGTGATCAACAATAATCTAGAAGATCAAAAGTATCTCTAGTTTGACTAGTGTAAAGAAGAAAATCAAAGTTGCTAAAATAAGAACAAATTCTCACAAGCTCCATAGTGAAACTGCATGTTGGACAATTTCCAAAACACCGCAGGATGAAAGAATATGTCAACTTTGTGACACTAAAGAGGGTTGAAGATGAAAAACACTTTCTCTTTGAATGTCCAACATATACCTAGATTAGATCTCAATTTCATAAATTTTGTCACACTACCAACCTTCCTAACCTTCTAACTCAACAAAACTATGGTGATCCTGGAACATTTTTCTTAATGTTTTTCCAAGACAAAAATAAAATTATAGATAAATCTAGGTAATCCCTTACCTTTTTAAAGTTCAATATACCAAATTCAATCTCAATAAATGTTAATCATCATCATCATATTTTTTAATTAAATATTATAGAATTAATAATATAAGTTATTTTTCAAAACATCCTTTATAATATTAAATATTAAAAAATAACAAAATTAATTATTTTAATATTAAATAAAAGTAAACCCATTTATACCTTAAAAGTATGGAAAGCCCATTAAACACCATAACAATCACAAATAATGAAAGTGAAACCATAATGTCATAACTGTTATTAGTCCCTGTCGTAGGCATAGAAGGACTATAGCGATCGATAAATCGTTGACTTCATATTAGTCTGTCCTTTGACAAGAAATATTTGCAGATTATCTATTGTTGGAACGAGGGAACTGAAAACATCGATTTTTATAACAAAAAAAAAGTACCATATTTGTCATGATCTGATTGGAAAAGGGATTGGAGGTCTTATTGTCGGCTTTGCTATTCCCAATGTTATATATGTTGGCATATCCAAAGTATTTGATCGTATATGGTCTTTTTGAATCATATATTTTCTTATGCATTCCTAGAAGGTGGATTAATGCTAGCATTAATTCAAATGTTTGGTTTAGCATTTTATGCTAGTTAAATTTATTTCAATGTTTGATATGGTTGCATATTGAAAGTTTGGCCTTCCAATACATTCTCTGGTGTTCAAACAATTGTTACAAAAAAAATAATATTTTTTTTGGGATACGTCAGAGACCTACCACATTGAATTTTTTTTCTTAAATGTTTACAGAGCATTTCTGACAGACTTAAATGTTTACCTAACAGGTTTGGTAGTGTTGAATGGTTACTTAACAGGCTTGTTACAAGACATTTTCTTCATGACATTGCTGGTTCACTGGTCCATGCTTGTTTTTTGCATGGAACTAATTTCTTATTTGCATGTTGTTGTTGTTCTTGCTTGCCTATTCGTGTTGTTGCAGTTTGCACGTTTTCTTGGGGGAGTGGTTGTTTCTTGCTTCTTTCTTCGGTGTAAGATGTTTATTGTTTCTTGATTCGACTTTGCAGGGTTCCGGTCCTGCGCCTGCACTTGGGTTCTTATTTGCTGCTTTTTCTTGTTTTCCCAGGGTTTGCAATGTTGGGATGCTGCATCTGCAGTTGGATCTCTGGTTACATTTTTTTTGCAGTGGAGTTTGCATAGAATACTATTAAGATAAAATAACAGATTAAAAAATTGCAGGCGATGTAAATTACATCTCTTACGCGTTGAAGCAGAGTTTGTCGGCCTCAAAGTATATTTCATAGTCGTCGATGCTTTTTCCATGGATTCTGTGTTGCTATGGTTTCATAGTTATGAGAGTGCATTTTGTTGTGTGGGAGATATAGTTGTTCTCTCCCTTTTATTTTCCTCTTGTAAACCGTGTTTCTGACTATAGCTTCTCATGTTTCTATGGTCATTCTGATCGACCGCCATTCGGTTGCATACTTAGCCAATTTTATGGACACGGCTTCGCGGATAGGTTCTATCGAACTATGACAGGTTGTGTTCGATGTATACATTAACTTTCACGAATTAGTTTTCTTTAAAATAAGGGCTCCTGGACAGAAGAGAATGCAATTTATGAAATTATAGGTTTCTTGGACAACATAAGTTAATGATCACAGGTTCTCGGGGTGGCGTGCTGAAAATTGGGATTCTGTTGTTCTGTTCCCTGCAAATAACACAAAGAGTTCTGCAAGGTCGTGTTCGGTGTATACATTAGCATTCCCGAATTAGTTTTATTTAAAAGAAGGGCCCCTGGACAAAAGAGATTGAAATTTATGAAATTATAGGTTTCCTGGACAACATAAATTAAACATAGGAAATATGTGATTTTATAAAGTAAATATATAAAGCATGCACAGAGACCTCATCCCATACTTTGCCAGTTTTTGCATCGCAGGTTCTCAAGGTAGCCGGATGAAAATTGACAATCGGAGAGTTTCGCGATATACAAATTGACAATCAGAGTTGTGGAATATTTGAATTTGAAGGGCCTGGTGTCCAAAAAATTTAGCATTCTCGAAATAGTTTAGTTTGTGTACGTTTTACATACGCAGGTGGACAAAAACACACAAAAAAATAGTTAGCATTTTTTGGATCGCGGGTTCTCGAGGTGGCGGGCTCTAAATTCATCTTTTGTTGTTTTGTGTCCTAGAAATAGCACGCAGAGTTCCGCGATATACAAATTGACAATCGAACTTGTGGACTATTTGAATTTCAAGGGCTCCTGTCCAAAAAAATTAGCATTCTCGAATTACTTTTCTTTACATACGATTTACATACGCTCGTGGAGAAAAAGACAAAAAAATAGTGGAACCGTCTGTTACATAGGAATCCATCCCCGCTACCTTCACCGCTTCCCAATACACATTAAATATGCTTTCAAAAGTCAGAACCGACCAGACAGGTTTGAAAAGATGTTCTTCAATAACTGGAAAGTTGGAGTACATCTCCCATTAAAATGAATAGGCAGATGAATATTATGGGATCTGGTAATTTCTTTTTGCCTACATTTTGAATTTGCATATATATATATATATATATATATATATATATATTGCTTGTGCAGTTTTAGTTTTCTTAAAAGATTCATCATAGTTCACGAACGTGTCCCCCACAGAGGCCTTGACGTCATGTCCTTCTTTAATATTGTGCATATCTTAGATGTTAGATTTGAGAATCTGCTTGGATATGGGAATTTTAATATGTGTTGTTATCACTCCAAGAAACCCTCTGTGGTTGCAGACTAGAGGTGCTTGGTAACTTAAGAAATGAATGTTTTTTGTATTTTGTGAATGTGGATCAATGGGACAACTCAATACATCTTATAGCATTCAAACATGAAAATGATAAACAAATAAACAATGCTTTCAAAGATTGATTGATCAACAGGTAGCTTTAAAGTGGGTGGAGAACAAATTGTAACTAAACCAGTGCAAAGCAGGGTCTAAGAGACAATCAAGAGACTTATTATCAGGTTATGAGCTAAACAATGGGATAACAACCATTCAAAGCTTGACAACACAGATAATAATGCAAAAGAAAGATGAAAGCTGACAATCAAAACTGAAAGAAACCTGTGATCTGTATTAGCATAGAAAGTCTGAGTACAAAAAGAGTATTCCTCTATCCAGAATCGAACCATTGTTTGATATCAAAACAGGCATTTATAGCCTTTACAA
>WSFP011493546.1:0-14839 GCA_009831015.1 Picea engelmannii | reverse complement strand
CATTAACAAAATTTGTGAGCACTGAGAAGTTCTCTTGGTGTAGAGGATCCATGGGCATTGTTGCCCTGGATTGTTGACTATGTAACCCTGTAACCCCCTGTGTGCAAAGAAAACAACAAGTGGGAGAATGTTGGGTATGTGTTGTATTCTTTGCAGCGCCCCCGAAAAAAAATAATTTTTGGGCCGACATATTTTCGCCGGTTTCGGGCCGACATATTATCGCCATGCCGACATATTTCCGGGACCACATGATATTAGGTGGTTTTTCGGCACATGGTTTTTTGCCAATGGTTTTCTATTTACGGTTAAGGAATTAGGGTTTTGGACTAATCCAGGTCATTGGGTTAGGGTTTTGGATGCCGCTGGCTCCTATATGTATATTGTATTGTAAACAATGTAAAACAATGTGTATCAATATAATATATGCTGGTTTTCCCGGTTTGGGTTTCCAGGTGAAAAATCTCTGTGTAATGTTTGTATTTGCCATTGTATCCTTTCTGTTCTTTACTGAATATCAGTTTGCAGTAGATATTGTACAAGGTTAGAATTTACATTAGATGGCATAAAAGTTCGTCCTGAAGATGAAACTCAGTGACGAGCATGCCTCTGCCCAACATCTAGTAAGTGGTAGCGAAGTCAGGACCGTTCTGATAGAGTTGGGGACACATCGAGGCCTCATGTATATAGTAGTGGAGCACCATGGTTAATGCTGCAATTGGGGGTCGACTAAGGTAGTCAGTGATGCGATTGGTGCTCCCTATATTATATTCAATGTTGAGATGAAACTACTGCAAGTACATGGACCACTTTTGATGGCGGTTGTTTTGCAATTTTCCTTGTGTCTGCATGAAATGCAGAGGCTTGTGACCAATGGGGATGATTGTCTTCTTCCTGAGAATGTAATGCTTCCATTGGCTGTAGGATTGTACAATGGAATACATTTATTTTTCATAAGTGGGGTACTTACATACTGCATCTGATAGTTTCTCACTATCATCAACCACAGGATGACCATGCTGAGTGAGATATGCACCCACAACATAATTAGAAGCATATTTCTCAATATCAAAAGGTTGTTGCAGATCAAGTAATGAGAGCACTAGGGTTTATCACATGTGATGTTTCATATCATCGAACACTTTCTATTGCAATTGTCACCACATGAACTTTGCTTTACCAACACCCTTGGTCACTTAGCTGAGGGCCCATGCGATATGGGAGAATCCCAACATGAACCTGCAATAGAAATTGGCAAGTCCCAAGGAACTCCGAAGTTCAGTTAGTGTGGTTGGGGTTGGCTAGACATGACTGACCTGGATCTTGGCTAGATCCATGTGCACACCATGCTCATCAACAATGTAGCCTAGGTATTGGATCTTGTTCATGTTGAAGGAGCATTTTTCCAAGTTAACATATAACTTGTGTTGCCATAGAGTGTTAATGACCTATTGAATATGTTGCAAGTGTTTTTCCCAACTCTTGTTGAAGATGAGGATATCATCTAGATATACCACCACAAAAGAATTGGTGAAAGGCCGCATGATATCATCCATCAACCTCATGAAAGTGGTTGGGGCATTCATCAAACTAAAGGGCATGACCAACCATACAAAAAGACCCTCTTTGGACTTGATATTATTCTTCCATACATCAATTTCTTATATTGGGACCTTGTGGTACCCAAACCTCAGGTCAATCTTACTAAAGTACTTGGGTCACTTGGTTGGTTAAGAAGGTCGTCAATTCGGGGAATTGGGTACTAGTTCCCTAGTGTGAGTTTTTTGAGGGCCCCGTAATCAATGCAAAGTCACCAGGTCATGTCTTTCTTATGAATGAGTAGAATTAGACTTCCATAGGGTGAGGAGATTAGTCAGATGTGCCCCTTTTCATGAAACTCTTAGATCTAGCTCTTGATTTCCTCATTTTCCATAAGAGAGTGACAATATACTGGACCATTGGGTAGAGGTGCGTCAGAGGTCAGATCAATTGAATGCTTGATATGAAAATGTAGAGGTACCTTAGTGGGTGAGGAGAATATGTCTTTGTTTTCCTCGACGACCTTGTCCACCTGCTTCCGTTGCTAGGAGAGGCCCTGTGTAGAGGCCATGTATGTGGTCATGACCTTCTTTTCATTTTGAGAGTGAATCATAAAGAAGAGAAATTTCCTAGTCTGGGAGATGAACTTCCTACATTGCTTAGTGGAGATCAAAGAAATGGTGGTAGGCAGAGCTACCTCTGGTAGCCTGTAAAATTATCTACCCAAAGTAATACTAACATTGTGTGATATAGACTCATATACAACATAGAGTTTCCACAAGTAAGGTTGGCCTAAAATAACATCACAAACTTCAAGAGGGAAAATATCACACAATACCTCATCCTTGAAGGGCTTGATGTCATAGGGTAGGAGGCATTGTTGGTTGATGCAGAGGTCTCTCGCTTAGCAGAGCCACCCGATGGTGTAAGGCTACAGATGTGGTGTTGTCGACAGGTCTAATCGCCTAGTGACCTCTGTCGAGATGAGGTTATTTTGACTTCCACTATTGACAACAAAGTGTAGTGGAGCACCCTTCACCCACATCTGCGAGTGGAAAAGGCACTCACCTTCCTCTGGTTCTTCAGGTTCACTTGGCTGGACCTTGGTGGTAGCGACGATGGCACTAGGTTCCGCTTCAACGATATGCTTCCCATTTTCTGGTTCTGATTATGAGTCAGAACCCACATCTGACTGTAAGGATTTCAGCTCAGCCACAAATGACTACTTTGATCAACATTCATTGGTGTTATGCCAAGGAATTTTATGGAATTCACACCACTTTCTAGTGTCTTTCTTCGTCTTCCCATTACCCTTATTTGTTTGCGGCTTGGACTAGTTGTCCTATGGTGGTCCATCCTTGCTATGTCCTTTGTTCTATGGGTTGGGGCTGCCTTTTCCCTGCTTCTTCGGTGAGAAATTCACAGATCCAATCTCCCGCTTCTTCTGTTTAAATTTATGCTCGATTTTGATGACATATTGATAAGCCCCGCCCAGTGATGAGATGTCCATAAACTCCATTTATGTCTAGATGTATCGATGTAGACTGTCGTGGTACTTGAGCACCATGTATCATTCAAATTCTTTGATACCCAACTTGGTGCATAAGGTATGGAAGAATTTGTGAAATATGACACTGTTTGGTCCCTTTCTTGCCACAACATGGTCCATTTTGTATGATAGTCATCATAGCTTCAAACATGGTAATATTGTTGATTAATAACATTCGTGAAAGAAACCCAAGTGTGCATGACTGAAAACAATGTGTATTCCTCTATGGCCTTTTGCTCACAATAAGTATCCCACCAATCCTTGACATGGGGGACAACCTTAAGGAGCACAAAGGTGATCTTTTATCTATCGAAAAAATTATGGATAGAAAAATACCCTTCGAGTAGATTCAACCATTTATCTAGGGCCTATGCATCTATCTAACCTTCAAATATAGGGATATAAAAACTAACTTGTACCTTGAATGGGGTGGCACCTCCAAAGTGGCTGCTTGATGAAGATGCGTCGGTTGTTGGGAGTCGTCGAAGGTTTTGGGAAAAATTATCCATCATATCGTTCCTTTTTCACACAAGGGATTCCTCGAGCAATAGTTTAATAGGATTTGTTTCTACACAGTCTCTCTTTTCTTCCACCATGGTAGGTCGTTAGGGTCGACGAGGAAAGTCCTACAAAGGCTCAAATAGTTCGAGTCCCAACTCCTTATACCTTGACCTTATTAGGGACATGCACAGGGAAACAGATAAAGAGTAGACCGCTCTGATACCACTGATCCATATTTATAAATGGAACAAAATGAAATACAGAGTTATAAAAAATGTAGAGATACAATGAAACTTGACTTCTATTAATAAATGAAATGTGTTGAACTGTAAAAATGCAGAATGAAACAAACTCGCTCAAATAATGGTAGCTTATCTCTGAGAAGAGATGTGACTACTACGTGCATTTTCCAGAGTGCATTAAAATGAGGTCGAGAGGAATTTTTATCATAAAGAAGCAATGAGGAAGCCTTAAACATCCAAAAACCTAACCCTAAGAGGTGAAATGCCAAAAGGCTTGTGGGCCCCGATGGGATTAGTTGGTATGCCAAATTCCCGGGGTCGTAACTTTTGCATACGATCTCTATTTGGTGCGCTCGTTATCTCGTTGGAAAAGTCTAGTCAAGAAGTACACATTTCAGTCGATCCAAACCATGTGCTTAATTATCTTCTAGGTGTTGCCTCTCCCAGAAAAGGCTGTTTAGGGCCTCAAAATGGTCGCGAAAGTTCATGACCCGAAAAAGTGTAGAAAAACTGCCAAAATGAAAAATTGTGCTTTTAGCCAGTGGAATAGGTGGGCGGCCATTGATATCCACCTAGATCAAGGGAGGATGGAACATAGAGTAGTAGTGTGTTGTTTAGAGAGAGCGATTTTGCGCGTAGTGCGCAGATCAAACCGAGAGATAAAGCGTCGATTTGTGCTGCGCAAATCAGCTCGGAAGAAGGAGTGCACATTTGTAGTGAAAAGTCATGACATGAAGGTAGAGCGCAAAATGTTGGGGCACCAAAAGATAAGGAATATGGAGGCTCCCCTAGTGGTGGGGGAGATGAATTGATAGTAGTAGATGGTCTTGCACGACCTAAAGTAGAAGATTCTCTGGGTCACCTAGTGATATGTTTCTAAAGAAGATGGAGTTACCCCCCCTTATACCACCCGCTTGTAAATTTTTAATCAAGAAGACAACACAGTAGATAGTGAATAAATTAGAGTAGAAGAAAGAGAATAAGAAGAGATAAATGATAGAACAAGTGAAGAAGAATGTGAATTCAACAATACTTTACCCGAAGCGACAGTGGTGTGGAAAGCTCTAACCAATAACAGTCAGAGAAGAGGAACTAGCTCAAGTTAGAAGATGGTGAATCAAGAAAGTACAATAAGATTTCCCATGTCCCATGGAATGGGTAAGGATTATGTAGAGAAACACTGGTTTACCTGTGAGACAATCTAGTTTGTAAAGAGAATTATAGAAGAAGCAACTGAAATCACACAACTAGAGACCACATAGAGGGATAACGCCCTGTCGTGGTACATGAATACAAGTATTCTATGCCAATGGGATAGGCAAGGTCCCTGGCCGAGATTAAGTAGGATCTACTTAGGGAGTTTCAAAATCCTAAGTCAAAATCCCAATGCATTACAAAAATCAAGGAAATCAAGAAAAAGGAAGGAGAAAATGTCTGGGACTATGACCAGCGGTAAAATATCTTGTTGGATAGGTTGACATTCCAAATCTAGGACGTGCAATATAAAGAATGGTTCATTGTGGGTTTACTCCCCCATATTCAATTCCCACTCACCCAACAAAAGGTGACAACTCAGGTAGAGGCAATTGAAATTGCAATGCACTTGGAAGCTACACCTGGAGGCCCAGATACATTGGCCAGTTTGGCACAAGTTCATTCACAGTTGGCCAACCTAATGATACAGCTACAAGATATGGCCCAGACTAAAGTTGTGCATGAGCACGTATGTTGTACTACATGTCATTCCGAGGGGAATTGTCGAGACGAGTTCTTGGTCCTTCCAAATTATGTGGCAACAGGTGCACTGAGTCCATTTCCATCTAGACGGTCAGAATGGTATGAAATATGTAGACAATGGGGCCATGTGCCACCCTGTTGTCCCACATTGTAGAAATAGAAGATTACAACTCACACTCCATTCTGCGAGTTCTGTAAATCCATTAGCCATGATGTCAATAGTTTTCGCTCCCTCTAGTTAATGCAAGATAACACCTATGATGCATTCCAGGTACATGAGGAGTAGAAAGGTGGTGAGCACAGTGACACAGATAGAAGCAGATACCAAGGAGGACCCCAAGGTGGATATGGGTGCAGTCATGACCATGGATATGGCGGAGGAGGTAGACTCCCTACATGTTTTAATTGTAGTGAAATTGGTAATGTTTCACAATTTTTCACCAAACTGCGCGTACTCTGTGCATATTGTTATAGTCCTAAACATGTAATTGAGGATTGTCTTGACTTACTAAAGAAGTGGGAGGACAAGAATACCAATGGTAACATGGTGCATGTTGAGTCGTGCAAAAACAAAAAGAATAATGAGGAGGAGGATGTATGGGTAGTAACTCAAGGAGGGGCAAAGATAGGGGAAAAATTTGAGCGTGGTGAAGGATCGGGTAAAAAGATGGACCAAAAAATCAGGAAGACACCTCAACCCCCTCCAAATTTTGATGTTTCTCAATAGAATAATTTTATATGTGATGCGCAGAGAGCACTCAAAGAAGAAAGAGCATTCAAGAAGCTGCAATACACGACTCAAATGTCTCTTGAAGATTCATGGATCTAGGAGGAAGTATGGAGGGTGACACAAAGGTCTCTAGAATAAGTTTGGATCTGCGAAGAGGTGTAATGGGTGAAGCAGAGGTTGTTGGAATAAGCCCGCGTGTGTGAGGAATTGCAACGCGTGATGTAAATATCTTTGGAGGAGGCTCACGTGCGCTACAAAATATAGTGCGTGATCCAAAGATCGATAGAAGAAGCACACAAATAGACTACACTGTGATGCACTGAGAAAAATGCATATGAAGAACAATGACAGGAGGAGTTGCAATGCACAACGCACACAAAATCCTTGTGCAACCTAGGTTGCATGGAAGAAGCCGAAGGTCAAGTCAATACCTTCTTACACTGTTGTTTGTAATTTCTTAAAGATCCATAAGCTACAAGTAACTTGAACCATATGTTAGCTACTTGCATGAAATAACAAGGGGAAGAGACCACCAGATTTGCTTTACTGCCACAGAGGGATGTATGCATGTTATCAAGTAAAAGTGCATTGGCCAAGAATTTAATATGAGAGTAGAGCTTAGTGGGTATGACATGGATGGAGTCGTGTTGGATCTAGGATCCGACATGAACATTTTGCCCAAGGAATATTGGGAAGTGATGGGTAATAATAATTTGTTCTAGTCGCCCATCCAACTCTGATTGGCCAATCAATACAAGATCTACCCTATAGGCTGGCTGGAGCAAGTAGAAGTGAACATAGAAGAGGTGAAAACAAAGTCCAACTTTGAAGTCATCGAGATCATGGATGCGTCTGATCCATATCCTACATTACTGGAAATTGACTGGGCCTTTGACAATAATGCGATGTTAAATTTGAAGAAGAGGCAGATGTCCTTTGAAATTGACACCCTATGCGTGGTTGCACCACTAGACCCATATGAGGGTGACTAGTACAATGAGCCCATGGATGAGGATGCACAGATCTCGGTATTTAAAAAAATTTACAAAATCACGGGGCGTAGGGATGTTGGGTATGTGTTATATTCTTTAGAAACATGCCTCGGGAAATGTGTCACATATTTAGGTGTTTTTTTGGCACATGGTTTTTGCCGATGATTTTCTATTTCCGGTTAAGGAATTAGGGTTGTGGACTAATCCAGGTCATTTGGGTTAGGGTTTTGGATTCCTCTAGCTCCTATATGTATATTGTATTGTAAACAATGTAACACACATGAATGAATATAAAATATGCTGGTTTTCCCGGTTTGGGTTTCCAGGGGAAAAATCTCCGTGTAATGTTTGTATTTGTCATTGTATCTTTTCTGTTCTTTTACTAAATATTTGTTTGCAGTAGATATTGTACAAGGTTAAAATCTACAAGGGAGGACTACATCAACCCCACCACAGATGGAGAATTAAGTTGGATAAGTGTCAAATCTTATGACATAGATTCTAAAGATGTCATGGAAATGTGGAAGAATAAGCTATACAAAGTCTAAACCAGGAGGTGCGCACATATCTCTGTTGAAGAGCATGTGGAAGATTTTGGCTCTTATCGGTATATGGGTCGAAGCTCGTGGACACATTGATTGCATGGATGTAGTGAATTCTCGAGTATTAGATGCCTTGTGCACTTGATTCAATACTGATAGGGATTCCTACACGATGGTGGGCTGCGCATGACCAACCCTACCAAAAATGGGTAATCGTAGAAGCAAATATGTATGAAAGGTTCCGAACTAGGGAAACTACCCCTCACATCACCTATCTTCGTGTAAGATGATGGTTAGCCAAGAAATGATGCAGGGAACACCGTAAACATTTAAACCTCAGACACAGATTCCCACACCCGCCCTCTATACCAACCATCCCCAAGTTTGTTTTTGAACTAACATGGAAATCACCTTCAACTACTCTAAAAAAAACTGCCCAATTCATAAACCTTGAAGAATCCTTTAGAGAAATCCCACCATTTCCCCCCAATCCCATGGAGCCAGTAGACGAGATAAATACAAGCATTGATGAGATCCTGCATCAATGGATACTACAAGAATTGGACGAGGTTGATGTCGAGCCCCTGGGTAGAAGCTACTTGAATAAATAAGTATGGGGCCACATTACAATATACTCGAGGCCACTACAATCAAATGACATAAAAATTTGACTTAGGCCGGGGTGCGCATAAAACATGGACGACACCCCCAACATATAAGAATCATGTATGTGCATCCAATTCCACAATATTGGTATTAAGTATGAACTAATAGCAATAATAAAGTTCAACGATGGTCAACAAATCCTCTTTATCAAGATGCCAAGAATTTCCATGCATCGTCAGTAATAGAGCATTAGCCAGTCCATTGACAGGAGGATGATGGACCCGATTCCATGTTCATTGCAACCATAAATTTCACCACTTAGCAGGAAGTTCGACGTTTCGAGCCTACTCATCAACCATCATCCAACTTCATTCACACATGTAGAAAGGATCGTGGGACAATCTTCCCATGCCCCCAAAATATGTAAGCATGGTCGACCCTGTAACACGAATACAATGTCTAGTCTCTGACAACCAAGTCATTCGAGTCTCGAACAAATTTTCTGGCAGATACACTCATCGAAAGGGTGAGGCAATCTACTTCCAACAGATTCCACAGAATATGGGTATGAAGTCTTTTATGATTCCTCATTCAGCAAGGCATATCCTTAGGATGACAAATCAACATTGGGATCTCTTYGCCTGCACCATTCCACCGCCAGATTCTAAGTAGTCTTTAATSTGTCACCCCCACTAGACTCATCTTACYGAACCCCTTGCCTACTCTATCTCCATGATATAAATACCTATTATCCCCTGAATTCCTTGGAGACATTATCYACATCCTGTTCCCAATCTYTGTTGCCCATCACCCCCATTTTTTTACTTCCCATCATTCACTGCTATCATGGCCCAATTTCATGGAMATMTYRGGATGTGTGCTTCCCCACCTAACCAATCCTCTCCTATTACCACACTATGGTTATTTCACACCTTAACGTTGTATCAACAACTATTAGGTAGCACCTATACCTTACTGAATTCCTCACTTCCCCACTAGTAAGTGTCACCATGCATCATTCACTTTGTTGATAGAAAGGTGCCCCCTTCAATGGCTCACCAAAAGACCTGCTTTTATCCTGTGTCATGGGCCCTCCTCTAGCAAAAACAAGGCTGAATGAATTCCATCCATCCAACCTTGTTGCTACTAGCGCCCTTATCATATCTTGCTAGGGACCCTCAATCCTCCAGAAGAAGAACAATCAAGACTCTTTCTTTCGCTTGGTCCAAATAGAACAAACAAAGAAGCAAATAATTATTCTCACTCTTGATGAACTCTCACTTCTCTGCCACAGTTGGGGGTGGATGAAGAACTTTAAACAACTCCCTCATTCACCTCCATAGACGTCAATGAAGGTTTTGGGCCAAGCAAATGGGCTGCAATCACAACTTGCTTAACTGAAAGATGAGCGACTCTTACTCTACCTGTTCTCCTTCAGAACTTCAGCAGTTGGCTCAAGGACGAGCCAGATAATAGTGGTGGGGGAATATTGGCACCCAAAGTTTTGGGTTTAGTTTTTCACATGCAGAAACATAGTTGTGTGTGCTCATTCCATATTTTTGTGTGCACCTAAGGAGATGTGCGAGGAATGACATAGAGTGTACACCGAACCAAGTTTTTTCAGTTGCACGCCAAGATTAAAAACCAACAAGTACGCACCAGTCCACATTTTTCAGTTTCGCTGAAAAACAAGAAGATGCTTGCGATAATTAAGAAAGGAATCATTGGGAAATCTCCCCGAATTATTACTACCAACAACATATGAAGATGTGGGACGACTAGAGAATGAGCTATCCAAGTAGTTAATATTACCCTTGATGCAAATAGTCTACATGGAGTGTTGGTAGGCACTAGAAGTGTGCAAGGTAGTTTTATTAGACAAATGAGTGGAGCAGATTAGAAAGAGACAACACTCCCCAATAGAGAAAGCTATAAAAGGAATCTCTAACATGATAAATAGAGCTAGTTGTTTTTAGTGAGTTTAGTGAGCTAGTTGGTGAGGATAGTGAGACATTGAGAACATTGAGCCTTCAATATTGAGCTCACTTTGAGCCTATTGTATTGTTGTAATGCTTTGAATATAGTTTCGTGTCTGATTTTTGAGCAAGGGTGCATTGTGCAATATGTTTTAATTACGAGGTTTTATATAGTAAATATATGAAGTTCTATGGCTGTCATATGTATCTCTCCCACGTGATGTATATCTATGATGTGATGGAATGCTTTGAGTAATAAACATATGATAATTCTGATCCATTCTGTGTCTAGGATGCATGAGTTGAATATGTGTGTGTATTGTTTTAATTCTTAGTCCTAATAGTTTATCATACATGAGCTACATGGATGCCAATCACAATGAATTTCTGTGTGTCTAAGCCTTCATCCATGTCATAAGACCTTATGGTCTCTATGATCCTCTCTACATCTCATGTGAGACCTTCCTTGACCTTGGACAATGATTGATATGTCAATGCTTTGGGGTCTTTGTTGGACAAATCTGGACGAACCCTGGGTGTAGACCTCCCTAGTTTTAAGAAGGACGGGATGTGTGCAAGCGTGGACTGAAAGTTCCCAATAGACTTAGCGGAGGTGGGGTAAGGGATGAGATAGCATCAACTTGGAGGGAGAAGGAAGCAAGGGCATGTTCCAAAAGAGGAATCCAGTGGACTGAGTATGAAAGATGTATGGAAGGATAGCCTAGTTGGAAAGAACATAGTTCACCACACTAGGCCCCCTACCATGGAAAAAATAGAATTTGATGGGGTTGGAGAAAAATAAAGAGAGAAGATATGCAAAGATACAAGAGTGAACTTGACCAACTACTTATGAAAAACTATGGGAAGAGTAATCTCTTTTAACATTTGAGTTAAAAATAAATTGAGTACTACATCACATTGAACTTAAACTATGAATGAAAGCTCAAAGATTTCTTTGGAATGTTGACACAACCCATGTGTCTCTTTATATGTACCTAAATAATGGGGTAGTAAGACAAGAATCCCTAAATGGGGTTTGATTTAGAGACATTTAATTGAAATTTTGAATTTGAACTTATATTATTCTCTAATAGTGAAATCTATACTCTTATGCATCAATCCTAATGGACATGGATCAAGATAATATTAAGTCCATTTTATTACCAATGTTGTTTGAAAGGAGATATTCTTAACTACTAGTTTCAAAGATAGCCTTAAACGACATTTTCTTGAAAGAAAACTTGACATGGAATAATTGTGCCCTCTCTTTTGTGTTAGGTTTGTGTTGCAACTTCACCATAAGTGACAATGTCTCATCTACCTCATCATCATTGTTGAATTTTTCTTCCTTTTCAGCCTTAGATAGCAATACCTTCCTCACTCTCTTGGGGACATTATTGATATGAAGTTTCCAACACTTATCTTATTCATGTGTGGTTTTCCACAAACTTACAAACAATCTCTAAGTTTCCCCCTCCCTACTTCTCTTTACATTTATTAACAACATTAGAAGTCTTACTGAGATCCTTTAACTTATGTCCACCCTTTTTCTTGAAGGGGTTTTTGGATGCAACTTCCCTTGAGATTCCCTTTGACCAACTTCCCTTTGCCTCCACATATCTAAAGTTAGCATATGCATCATCTAGTGCACTAATGCCAAAAAAATACGGTGCTTTATGAATGTTATTGTGAAAATATCCAACATACTTTAAAACCATCACTTCCTTGTCCTATGCAATATGAATTTTAATAGGAAAATGATACAACTATGTTGTGTATTCTTCCACCCTTTGTCCTCATTTTTATCAAATATGTTGCCACTTTATTTTCATATCTCATTCTTATCCCACATGACATAACTTCTTCTACAACACAAACATGAAACCTTTGTTGTTGACATTGTCTCTTGCATAATCTTTCCCACCAAAGTAACACATCTCCTACCATCTCCAACTAAGCACATCAAACCTTATACTAGTCTATAAATCATTGGTCGGTGAAATACTTTTCAAATCCACACAACCAATCATCCAATTCCTCAACATCAGTTGATCCATCAAACAATTTAATTTCCATTTTTGGATCCATCCTAAAAGGATTGTGTACCAAATAGTGATTTAAATGTGTTACTTTCAAGGTGGTGTTGGTGCTTATCAAACTCACCGTACTCAAATTGGGTCCATAATTTGGTAGTGTTGAAGCAACTATGTTAGTGGTAACAATATTGGAAGGTGTTGACATATTGTTGGCGGTTGAACTATCATTCGGAGGAGATAGTGAAATTTCTATATTTAATAGAACCAATGAATTGATTGTACTTCTCATTTATTGAAGAAGAGATAATTTTTGTTGCATATCTCATTGCAAATACAAGACTTCTTTTTCCACACTCATCAATCTTGCATGGGGAGACCCAAATTCTTCCTTCTATTATGAAATTACTTGATATTATTCGCTTTCCATAGCTTCATATTCCAATTTCAGTCTTTGTATTGTTTCCACTCCTCCCCACAATGAATCTCCACTTGCTTAGTGTTGACTTCTAGTATTGATCATCATTTAAACACTTCCACGATAACTTTACTAGTGAAAAAACTTCTTTGATACCAAATTGATTCATTAATTCACTTGACTAAAACCAATTAGTCTTGGGGGTGGACTTGGATATTTGATTAATGGATCTAAATATACAAACTAAGGTGCAATCATAAACTCCTCCCACTGTGCTATCAAGGCCTATAGAAAGAGAAATTATCAATAGTAAACTCTATGTGCTAACATTAACCATTATATAAAAACAACAATCATCTCAATCACATTAAAGATATAAACGATAAGTTTCAAAACTAGAGAAAACTCTCTCGACAAATGAAAACTCTAGTATTCTTTAATATAAAAGGAGTTACCACCCAAACCCCTTATTAGAAATTTTATCCTCAAATATTGAACACTTCAAGATTTAGTTACAAATAATTTGTCTACTTTAACTATTGACTACATAGATGTCACCTTACATGGAGTCTCCATTATTGACTTGAATATTGGGTCAACATCGATGGGCCACCTTTCTCTAACAATGATGCGGTCTATGATCAACGTTGACTAGAGTTGGGGTTGATGTTAATGATATCATTGGTTGACGTCAATGAGAAGCTTGATTGACATTAATAGAGAGCTTGGGTTGATGTTGATAGAGATATAGGATCGAATTCAATGAACACCCATGTGCCAACATCGATAAGAACTAGGATCAATGTCGTTGATAAGGATACCTTGGTCGATGATAAGGATACCTTGGTCGATGTCAACTTGACTATTTCATTTGTAAAAGGTCAATTTTCCCTTTCTCATTAGTATTGTGTTTGGATATGGTTAACCCTCTTTGGATCAATCATTTCACCTTAGGACTTATGCTATTGTTGATGTGTTTCCCCTAACGCCCATAAACTAGGTGATTGAGGTGCATACTTGAATATATTCTTCTTTTAAATGGAGACCATTTTTTTTTTCCAGATTTGGAAGTGGTAAATAACCCTCACTTGTTGATCATGAAGACCCAAAAAGTTTTAAATTAACTTCAGTATTGCATTTCTTCAACATGAAAGGCCAACGAGGATGGTTTCTCTTTGAAACAAAAAGAGGAGAAAATAAAAAGACACTAAAATAAATAAATTTATCATGACCATCTTCTCACTAAATATCCATTTGTCTCAACTTTGTGCAACATTGTACAGAATCTAAAACATAGGTCATATGCCCAAGATATGCCATTATCCTCACTCATATATATTTCCTCATTCCATTTACCCCACTCATCTCTATACTACTTCCCCATACTTAGCCATTTTGCTTACTATCCACACTTCATACTTAGTCATTTTTCTTGCTCCCCTTACTCCATATTGTAAATGTGTTGAATCTGCACATAATAGATCTAGCTACAAAATACTACACACATTTGCAGAGAGAAATTGAGAAAGAAGAAGCAAGATAGAAAGAATGGAAGAATTCTCATTAACCGTATTCCACACTCAAAAGAGTGAATAATTTACAATAGATATAGGATACATAAGTAACTAATGAGCCATAGTGGTGGTCTAGATTGATCTGGACACACACCAACAGTTACAAGAGTAAACTACCACCTAGTCTAGTCTCTCAGGCAGTTACAGGAGTGAACTGCCACCTAGTTGAGTTAACTAGTCAACTAGTCTTCAATTAACTGACTGAACAAAGAGTAGTGAGTTGGTGATGATCCCAATGTTGCATGGTGACAAAACCAATTCAACATCTAAACTCAACTCAACTAGTCAAGCTGAATTGTCAACTGAAAGAGAATATTCTCCAGGTGGAATATTCTCCCCTAAAATATAGGAGACTGGATAATGACTAATAAACAAGGAATAACCTTAGGAAAAATAAATCCTA